>UCOL01005871.1:0-10612 GCA_900474335.1 Ormyrus nitidulus | reverse complement strand
GTTTACGGGGGGGGGGACTCGGGGGCTTTTCGAATGCCGGCGCTCGTTACGCCTCTCCGCCGTGGCTCCGTAGTTTTTGAACAATTTGCAATCATTAGCGAGGCCCGTAAATGGCTGAACTTTGACGGGCTGCGCGGAAGGTTTACTTTGAAATAGGAGAGTTTCGGACGCGGGGGGGGCATTATGTAACTTCGATTTCTGCTTTGGCTTTTGTTGTTTAAATGATTGCGAGTTACGCTAATGTCCCTCGGATGAGTTTAACGAGCTGCGCGTCGACTCGAATCTTTCTTTTAATGCTTTTCGATCGACTTTGTTGGAGTGTCGGAAAGCTACATTTTTATTTCAATTATAACGAAGCTTTTATTTTAGCTGATGCTTTAAAACAATTTCAGAAAAACGTCAATAATTAATCTCTAATCGGCAAGATAAGTAAAAAGAAGCCCAATTAATTCCTGGAATATAAAGTACGCCCGCCCGGTTTACATCGAAGTAGATAAGTTCCGAGTACAGTCAGACGCGGTCTTATCGCGCTCGGCAACGATCTACTTACAGATTTTACCACGTACGCTTAAGATACGTCCCGATGAAAATGAAATTCAGGTTAATGCGGCTTATCCCCCTAAAGTTCTAGTTCTAAAAGTTTCTGCAAAATCGCCTTTAACTTCTGACCGCAAACATTTTTCGGCCAAGTTTTTCGGCTTCCTCGTCGTAAATTTGTGATGCCGTTCGAAGATAAATTTCAGTTTTAATAGCGCAAGTGGTTTATCTGGACTCGGACTATCGGCCGCGCCGCTCGTATATACGGATACACAAAACCGCGTTATCTCGCGAACCGTAATCGGGTTTTTCTCCAATTTTCACCGGACCGGGGGGGAGACCGCTTTTTTTAAATTAAAAGTCATTTCGCTCTTAAAAAATGTCATAGAATTAATAGGTCTCCGCGGGGAGGGGCTGAAAGCGTTTTGTACGAGTGCAGATACTTTTTTTTCTCTTGAATCATTCGCTTTGAGATCGGATACTGCAAATCAATGGTGTTATTTATTTTAGTTTCATTTTTTAACTGTATTTGCAGTGAAAAGGGGTTTTTCATTTTTCATTTTTAGTTGGTTCATCAAAAAAATTGAAAGGATCGTCTTTTTATTCGTTTTTAGTGACTATTCATTGATGATTAAATAGAAATCGGAGATTGTTAAAATTGATTATTCATTGAATAAACATTCGGATTTATAAATATTAAAAGTGTTTGGGAATAAAGAGGGAATGCAAATGTTTTGATTTATTTTTAGAAACATATACATTCTGAAGGATACCCGAGAAAAATGGCCGGATTTATGAAATTGGAATAAGAACTCTCTTCAGAGAGTTTATACAAACGAAGTCTTAGACGTAAAAGTCTCTCTTTTCCCCTGAAATTTTTTTTATTTTATTTTCACGCCAGTTCTTTTCGGGTAACTATCTCCCTTGGCTGGTATTATGTTTGTTTTCTTCCTGCTTATTCTCATTTCTGTTATTACAAAAATACAAGAGATTGTAAAAAATTCCAACACTATCATTGCTCTTATTTCTCAGCAAATTTTAACAAATACATATTATTATGCGGTATTTTCTAGTTTTATAATATTTTTGAATTTCTCACGAATCTCCGTAGAAAATATTTCATTAGAATAAATTGAAATACATTAGAATTTCTCTTCTACTTTAATTCCAGAATTCAAAAAAATTCAGCTGAATTATTTATCATTCGCCTGAATATTATTACCGCCAGAAACACGGAGTCGCACTTCGATGCGCCAACACGTGCATTTATCGAGAAAAAGTTCCGTCGCACCCGCTTTAGCCCGCCGGGGTTTATTTGCAAGTCGGAAATCTCCGGGACTCGGAAATCTGGGTTGGGCGGAGTGATAAATTTTTCGAGGGGGCAGCAGTCCTACAAGCTGTAAACCCATTAAGAGGGTGGGATTAGCATTAGTCTTTATTGCTTATGGGTCAACGGGGGGGTCGCCTCTCTATCTCGCTAACTCAAAAATGCCCAAGCTTAAAACCTTAAGCTCCGCCGGGTTGTATAAAAAAAAGAACGTGAATTATATGTAAGAAAAACGGATAATTTCGAATGTAAATCCCGGCGGGAATCGCGAAAGAGCTGCGCTTCGTCGTCCGAGGCTTAAAAGTGTTTATCGGCGCTGAAATATAACCGGAAAGTTATTAAACGCGCGTACATTCTAAGCAGCGGCAGTTATACGTTCCTTTTTCAAAAGGGGCCGCGAAACGCATTGGCCTCGGCAGTAAATCGCGGCATTTTCCGGAGCCGGACTACGTCCGCTTGGAATATTGGAAAGCCCCCCCCCCCCCGCGCGCCCGAGGAGCATTACAAATTGTTATTACCGGTCTATTTTTGTGTCGAGTCAGCAAATATTCGGCCCGGCCGTAAACCTCCTCGGTAGAACAATAATCCGCCGCTCCGTCGCGGAGGACACGCGCGACTCTTCCGAAACCTTACCTGGAAGGTGTCGGGATTGCTGAGGTCGAAGACGAGGACGTAGGCGGTGGCGCTGCGCAGGCCGTAGTAGCGGAAGTCGGTCCATTCCAGGTGCGAGCTCACCGGGAAGTAGGGTATCGTCGGCAGGTCCGTGATCTTGAGCTCGTACATGCGCTCGGCGAGCACGACGCTCGGGTAGTACGTCTCGCGGCGGTCCGTCGGCTTGTACTCCTCCGTGAACTCGCTCCAGACGAATTGCTGAAAATCGACGCCGGAAAGGTGATGGCTTTTAGGATTACTGGGCGTACGCAACCGATACGGGCCTGGTTTCTTACTCGGAGGGTGAGGATCGGTGCTGCAGGTTATTCGGCGGATTCGGAGTTTCGGTTAAGTTGCTTTGTTTTGGTTTCAATTATTTAGAAAAAGAAATTGTAATTTATTGTAAAAATCTTCTTTACATTGGTGAATTTTTTTTATTTTTACTTTTATTTTTTAGTATTTTCTTCTGCAATATTTGATGATGAGTATTTGCAGAGTTTAATCTTTCATGGCAAATGTAATTCTAAGAATAATTAACTGGGAAATATTTGTATTTGCTGACTATTCACTGTTGACTGAATACTCTGTAGATTTTGTGCTAACTAATGAATGACCGCGTAAACTCGCAATGTTTGCATAGGTGCAAATCATTGAATTCAACATTTACCCACTTGAACATTCTAAAAAAATATTCTAGGATATAAAACGCGCACTTTTAACTGTATTTGCAGTGAAAAGGGGTTCAACGTTTAAGCATCAAGCGTTGAATCGTCTTACTTTTAATTTGACCGCGAGCTACGTAAAACCTGATAACCGCAGCTCCTTCATCGCAGCTTTGCAGCGGTCGCTTTTGTCAAACGGAAGTTGAAAAAAAGAAATTTCTTTTTTTTTTATTTCGCGCAAACGTCGCTCCCTATATGCGCGCTTTGACGCTTTTTTCAGCACTCTCTTCCGGCGCAGGCACAGCTTTCCAACAATAATTCAAAGTTACAATACCGCCAGGAAGCACAATTTCCTAAAGAAAATAGCTTTCGAAGTGAAAAGAGCGCGAGGCTTTTCAGTTCACTGATTTTATCGCGGCCCGCGGCGCTCTCGAAAGAAAATATAGTGAAATACGCAATGAGAGCAGAAAGGGAAAAAGAGTGTACTTCGAAATTTGAAAGTCTAAGCGCCTTTTTCGAACCTCTGTGTACTACAAAGCTCGCCAGAAAGAAACTGCGATCTCCGCACTGCGCGCTAAATGTTTTCATCCCCGAAAGAGGGGCAAAACACTCGCTCGAGTCTAAAAGTTTTCATTTGCATCTGGCACTCGAGAGGCTGAGATTATCGCGATCAAAGTGCCAACGACCGCCTCGGCGAAATCAGGAACGTTCCGGATATTAAAGCCGGCGTCGCACCCGGAGAATCAGTCAATCGAGCTTTTTAATTATCCGGAGATTAATTACCGCGAAAAGTTTTTCAATCGCGCCAGAATTCCTCCGGCCTCCGGCGATTTATTATTGGTTTTTTTTCTTTTTTTTTTGACGCCGATCCCCCAGATTTTCATGACAAGCTTCGCACGCAACTCGTTTAATTAACGTCAACCGATCGCGAGAGCGACTCCTCGACTCGTTAAGAGCCTTATTTTCCTCCTGCCGACGGTTCGCGCGAAAATCGAGATATCGGACTGACTGGCGGGGCCGGACAGAGGGTCGGAAACGAGCCTCGGAGACGCGCGGAAGTCGTTCGCATGTCGCGAAATGGATTTTCCCCTGTTTAGTCAGGGGTACCTACCCCTCCCCCCCCCGAAGTCCGCGAGAGACGAAGAACTTGCGCGCGGCCGCGTGCATAATCCCCGCGAGTTCCATCCTCGAGACTGGTGGAAAAACGCTTTATCGAATTTTTCGCCTCTCCTCCTCCTCCTCGTCGTTCGTTCTTCTTTACGAGGTCGTTATCGCGGCGCGGCGCTTTCCGTTCCGCTGCAGTTCGCGTGTTTTCCTTCGGCTCTCCCCGTTCTCCGGGAAAACAGTCCGAATTCTCGCGGATAACCGAACTTAGCCGGCGGCGGGGGGGAAATCGTCGGGCCGCGCGCGCGCGAGCGTAAAAAGCGCGCCAGGTGTTTTTAACCGCCGACTCGTCGATTCCAGGCTTATTATTAAGGAGTTCGGCGTTTTATCGCGCGAGAGCCGCGGCCGGTCGTACGTTTTTTAGCGCTCGCCGCGTCGTTAAATTTTTACGAGTTTTTCTATATGTATATTTCGGAAGAAATCTCCCTTGTTTTTTTTATGCCGCGCGAAAAATTCTTTACCGAATTTCCGCCTTTCCGCGTTCGCGTCTCTCTCGTTTTTTTTTAACTCGCTCTGCCGGCGTCGTATTTACCTTCCAGCTACGTACGCAGCTCAGTAAAATTTATTAAAAAAGAAAAAGTTTAACGCGAAAGAGCGTATATTTACCGCAACGCCGTTTCGAACGTATATATAGAGGCTAGATTAATTCTATCTTTTTTTATTTGCTTGATGAACTCCGGATGGATCTATCAGTTTGTTCGCTTCAACTGCAATTTTTCTAGGATTCTCGGGGCAGACAGAGGTTAATATTTTTAATTGAAATTCTGCTTCTCTCTCTCTCTCTCTCTCTCTCTCTTGGTAAACGGTATTTAAACAACGGGCATCTCCTTTTCTCCAAAGGCCCGTGAATACGTTTAATTAAATTTACGCAACTGTTCGATCAAAAGAACTTTACAACTGCAACATCCTTATGCGAGAAATGGTTATATATACATAAACTTTACTATCAGCCCGAGGCACTTTCACGTATATATAAAAAATAGCGCGAGAGGGAGCATATTTTTTTCAAAGCTCCACGACAAGGGAGACACAAAGAAATCATTTCCTCCTCGAGGCAAACATTTGCGCATCCGCACGAAAACTCGGGGCAGCTCTCGGGCGAAGCTTCGCGGCGGCGGTATTTTCCATTTTAATCCTACACCCCCCCCCCCCTCTACTCTCGCGGTGGAAGAAAAAGAAGGAAGCGAGCCGGGAAGAGAGTCTGCTAACGAGTGCTAATTACAGTAGCGCGCCTTTGTAAAAGTTTCGAACCGGGCGGTCACTATTATAATTAGTTCGCGAAGCGAAATTACATACGCGGAGAGGGAGGGGGGTGGAGGTGTGCGGCCGAGAGGGTAATAAAGAGAAATTAAATTTATACCCGCCGAGCGTCGCGGAATTTCTCTCACCTCCAAGCCCCGGAATCGCTTTTTATACCCGAACGTCGTTATACCGGCGCGTATAATTCTATTTCGGCCTTTATATTTTGCCTTCCGCCCTTCTCTCTCTCTCTCTCTCTCTCTCTCTCTCTCGTTTTATCCCCGGAGTGTTTTAGCGCGCCTTTTTCCCGCCGCGCGCGGAAGCTGCTTTGTCTCCTTTTAAGTTCCTGACCGCCGGGTTCACTTGCGGCGGCGCGTGACGTTTCGTAATTAATTAAACTCGGCTATTAAGTAGTTGCGATTTAAAGGCCGCCGCTTTCGCGCGCGGAAAATTTATTAGTGTTACCGTTTGAGCCGGGAAAAAAATGGGACACTGCGTCGTTTATTCGAACGTTAATATTGAGGAAACTATAGTTTTTTATTTATGTGTATTGAGTTCTTGGAAAGGCTTTTACTTTAGAATTGAATTTATTTTATATTCGTAAGCTTTTTATAATATGACTTACGCTTTAAATTTTTTATTAACACCGCTGATCCCGATAGGGTAAGCGTCTACTATAGGTTACTGATCAATCGGGCAGATTAGACTGATAACTATAGTGATTTCAAGTATAGATTTCGCTTAAAATGATTTAATACCCTTTAAAATTTTATAAATCTGTTAATTAATGAACATTTTTCATTTAATAAAACGAGTATATTTCAGTATTATGTTTTATATTTAATAAAGATTGTAAGGTTATTTACAGTGAATATTTCAATGTATTATAAAGTAATGTTTTTAATCAAATTAATATTTAATAAAAAAGATTAATATTACCACGGGTTTCATGAATTCGTCAGTTGAAATTATTCAGTAAAATGATTTTGTTTTTCATTGCTTTACTCAAATATTCAAAAAAGCATTTACAAATTATCGGTAAATACTGTTTTTGAATGCGCACATAAACAATTCCGCGCACAAAAGCAGACTCGACTCTTCTGCTTTTTAACAATAGCAAAGAAAAAACAAAGACTATACATTTATCCGCGGAGATAAAAGGGAAACACACTCCGCTTTTTCTCCTCTCCAAACAAAACGCCTCCCTCCATCTTTGTCGAAGAAACAAAAGTTGCCTTATTCAATAAGAATCGATAATTTAAATGCACTTCAGCTCTCTGCTTGTTCAAGAAAATGCACAGTTCCATAACACAAACGCGTACTCTCGCACTTCTTCTTCATTCAGTACCCATTATGCAAGTACAAACGACTCCGATGCCCAGCGATAAAGCTGATTATTTTTTAATACCCCCTGCCAACATAAATATTCACGAGAATTTTTATTTAAAAATTTAAGTTTTATATTCACGAGGCTGGCACGGAACAAGGTTAATTTCCCGTGTAGGTAAAGGCCGCGCTCCGCCTGCCGATTCATCGTGCCCGGTAATAACATAATAACGCCGCTCTTATCGGCGGCTTTATAATTTCATACCCGACACCTATATAAAGACTTCATTCTTTTTACTTCGTACCCGCCCGGCCCTCCAAAGTGTGTGCACTCTACCACGCTTCTATTAAAACGCTCTCCCCTTGAATCTTCGCGAAAGCGCGGGGAACCAAAAATCGCGGACACGCTAATTGCTTTTAAATCCGCGAGGCGGAACGAGAGAGAGAGAGAGAGAGAGAGGGAGGGCCTCGGCGGGAGTATCGCGTGCAGCGCGCAGCTGCGCGAGCTTGCGGCTAGTTTTCGTCAAAGGGGCTGCGCGGTTGCCGTAGCACAGCCCCGGCCAGGCGCAATTAGCGTCGTAATGCCCTCTTAATTTAATCGCGGGTAAAGCCCGCCGAGGGAGGGACGGACCACCGAAGACGACGGCTGCGAAATTCCCCGTGTCTTCTTGCTCTGGCTTATGGTTACTTAATAAACGAGGGCGTGTCCGAGATGCCGGGCGATCAATGGATATGCCGTGTGTAATAAATTCACGATGAAAAAAATGTTCCTCTTCTTGCGAGAGGAACGTTGAGAATTCTCTCGATACGAATTTCCATTTATAATAAAAGGAATACCGTTTGTCAAAAATATATTTCCATTTTCAGGCAAAATTAGGGTTTTTTCAACTAAATAGAAATCCATTTGAGAGGAGCAGAATCCTTTTCTTATAAATTACATATATTCCGCTGACTGAAATATTGAGAGGATCTTTCTCGTAAGGAGAGGAACCTTTTTTTTTTCAGTCATGAATTTTTTTCAAGCATGAATTGTTTAAAGTTAGAAAACAAGCTTTGCACGAGGGTGTTTAGCGGGATCTTTGCCGAGTCGAGAGCCATAATCGACGAGATCACGCGCGGTCCATAATTCAAAGGAGGCGCGACTGCAGGCGCTCCATCCTTTCGACAAAGCGCATGGGAAATAAGCGCTCTCCCGGCGACTTATTTCGCGGGTGTCGCTTGGAAAATTACTTCGGTCCGCGTCTCGCTTTCTTGTCTAATTTACTGCCGCCAGCCCTTCCCCCCGCGAACTCCCTCGCACTTTTCACGCCGTGCATATAGACGGGCACCCCCCGAGTGCACGCCGCGCCTTCCGCCCTCTTAACGCTCTCCGTCGTCGTCTTCTTGGCCTGCTTTCAGAAGTGCGGCAGTGCCCTGCTCTTTCGCCGCACGGCGATTTCCTCTTCATTCGACGCGGACCGGGAGCTTCCGCGCGGCTGCTTTGTAAGTTATGGTTTTTCTTCGCTTTTGTTGCTCTTTTTAGTGGATATGGATGGAGTTTTTCGATGGAGCTTTTGAGGAAGTGCGTTTTTACGGCTTTTTGGGGAATGAAACGTTTTTAAGGTTTAATAAATGATGAAGGGGAAAATGTATTTTAATAAATTTCAGAGTAGAATCAATAAAAAATAATTCGTGACAGTAACAGCAATTTGGGCTTCGTCAGTATTTTATGGAGGGAAATGTTTTACGCTGTGATATTCTTTAAAATATGCACATTATGTCAAAGCAATTAACAAAACTTTACATTCTTCATTCATTCCATCTCGGTAAAAAGATGTAAAAACAAATATGCTTGTAAGGAATTCGACAGTTTTAAATTTCTTCACTTTTTAACTTTTCTTTTTGCTCAGTTGCAAAGTTTGTAAAGCTAAAAATGTACACATTTTTAGTTTTTCTATTCCTGGAAAAGTTACACTGATTTAGAATTCCCAGAAAAAAGTTAGTTTGTTTTTACTTTGAAATATTTAGTTAGATCTAGTTACAGATTTTCAAAAGACATTAAATTAAGTATTAAATTTTTTTAAGAATTTCATAAATTTTAAAAATTGTAAAAAAACCAAGCCTTTCATATTATTCAAAATTCATTGCTAAATACAAGTTTTGTTAACTAAAATAATCCGAAAAGCTGCACTAAACTCAATTTATGAGAGTATTTTACGTCAGATAGGTACGAAATACATGTACGAAAGATGAAGTGGCATGAACGGCCGTAGAAGCTAAGCTATTCAAGTACTCCGAGCTCTGACTGCTTATTACTTTCGTGGTCTTATTATGTGATACTAATTCTATATAATGTATGTTGGTACACTTTTGCGCGCTGTCAAATTGTATGCAATCACGTATGGCTTTTAGACGTTTGCTGGAATAATATCTTAAATTATTTTTTAACCAATTTTTTTTTTTTTTTACTTTTCTCATTGTTGTACTATTTATTTAGCAGTAGCAGTTTTTCTTTTTCAACGCGAGGAAATTCAGTCGTTTATAATTTTTACTAACTCAAGATGTCCAGTCCATAAACTATTTTCTTTCAAGAGTAAAATGATTATTTTCCACATTGATCAGGTTTTGCTTTCGTCGCGTTGAAAAATATATCAAAATATAACCATTTTAAGTCAGTATAACGCTGATTTCTCATTACATTACACCTGCGAAAACTTGTACCTTATTATATTCGAGAATCTGAACAAATCCAATTTAATTTCTGCAGACAATTTAGCATTTGATAAGGGCATTTATTATATAAAGAAAAAAAGGGGATGTTTTATTTCAACACCGATTTAATCCCGAGGGAAATAGTGCTTGCTTTCTCAAATGAAGACAAATTACAGACGGATGCAGCGTTAATGTAGTTTACTAGGATACGCCCATTTGTACAATAAAGAGGATTCTAATAATTAAGGCCAAATAAGAAAAATATTTGTTTCCTCGAATTAGTCAACAATAAATAAACTAATAAGATTATTACATTGTACTTTATAAAATCTTTTTAAATATATAATCCTTACAAATAATAAATAATAAATAACCAGCATTTTTACACGTCCAAAATTTTATAAATAATATATTTGAAATGATAAATTAATTTTAAAATTCAGTAAAAATGATTCTGTTCAAAAATTAACAAATAAGTAAATTTAACACAAAGTAAATTTCATTTCAATGCCCGTATATTTTCAATTCATTTTTCCGATTTAAAATTGAAAAAATGTTTCAAAGAATAAACAGATAAAAGCAGAGTGAACTAATTTCTCCGGAAAATACCAAGTTGATATTTATCCATCGAGCGCATATAAAACTATTACTTCGTTACTCCATTTCTCCGTTACTCCATTTCCGAAACAATCCCATTAAACAACGAAGATTTACTACGAAAGACAAAAAGATCGTTACTTTTTTTTATCCCCGCCGCCTTACTCCAATCTTCCCGGCGTCAGGGGGATAAAATCGACAATGTCTCCTCGCGCATCTGCAAGCGAATCGCGAGAACATCCGTTTACTCTCCCAGTACTCCTCGCGAAATCCCTATATCGGTATATACTATATCGACGGAGGAGTCTTAAATACGCGCGCGTTATCTCGCCTCCTCTGCCTCGCGATCCAATATCTCATTTCCGGCGCGCGGAGATTCGCGTCCTGCAGCTGCCGCGCCCGAAGACGAGGTGGGGGG
>UCOL01005870.1:0-10610 GCA_900474335.1 Ormyrus nitidulus | reverse complement strand
AATCTTTTTTTTTATGCTCATATCTCAAGTTACGATACAGAATAGTAATTTTTACTCCTTTTTTTCTCTCAGTGTAGTCAATCTCTTGTAAGAGATTATTATTGTCTAATAGTGGAAAAATAAATAACAAGAGCTGGTCAACTTGATTTATCTAATTGGTTCATAAAAAACTTTTAACAAGTGATCAATTCCTGAGTCTATAACCGTCAACTCTTCCATCCTCCAATACCCGAGGAAAAAGAGCCGCACATTTGGACACGGCTACTGTATTACTCCAATTTTTTCCATCTCGAAAAAAGGTCAGCACAAAAGCTCAGAAACAAGTAATTGCTCGCAATTGAAAATAAAAGAGCCTCGGGCGTTTTCTTCGGTGGCCAGCAAGAAAGAAAGAACGCGCCAACGCGCGCCGCCAACAAAATTACGGGCGGATTCGACTAAACGCCTCGCGTATGACTCGAGCGCGAGGCCAAAACGAGAGGAAAAAGCGCAGGATGTGGGAGGAGGCGCATCGGGGAAACGAATGAGCGCATAAATCAGCGGTAACGATCGCGACGCGCGAACCGCTCCGTTTCTCGCGAGTTTGCGGGACGGAGGACAAGGAGGAAGTCGTACGGGAAAAGAGAAGAGGCCAGCACTGGCCGTAAGGCTGCAGTTTTGTTAAGGTTCAGAAGCTTTTTGGGTTTCTGCTTGTTTTTAAATAAATGCGGTAGATTTTAAAAGTGAAATTTTGATTAACTAATTTTTTGAAATTTTTATTAACTAATCACTTGCGTGTTTATCCGGAGCTTAAATTATTTTGCCCAGAAGTAAACTTTTAAACGAACAATAAAAGCCGAAGAAATCCCGTCGTAAAACAGAGTGCGAAAGCGAGTCAGAGGTGAAACCCATCAAGTTGGCCAAAAACAAAAGAAGGCTCAGAAAAATGCAAACACGGGCATTCGATACGAGGCATAAAACACCTCTTCCCCAGTTGAAGATGCGAGCCCTCAAACCGCTGCAACAATGACGCGTTACTCTTGCGCGTAAGCTCGGGCTCGAGGTTTCGGCTGGCCCTGCTTAGCATGCCGCGGCAATAAACGCCGAGATTTATGCGCCTTGCACAATAACGCAGCGTGTGTGCGGCTCCAAGACGCCCCGTTACCGATCGCCGCCGAATTGATTGCTTCGAGAGGCCTTCGTTAATTCTCTACCTTATTTATTCTTTTTCATTTTTTCGGCCTGGGATTCGAGCAGGTATGTTTGCGTTTTTCAAACTTGGAGGTTTGTCCAGAGACTCGTTGATGAGGTTTTTTTTATTATTTTTAATTGACGTTTGGTTGAAATTTGCCATGTTTTCATGGACCAAACAATTAAATTCAATAGCTTCCTAGAAACGTAATCTGCAAAGAGAATTATTACGCGAGACGAGAAGGCGGAAATAAAATAGAGTTACGATGCACTTAACTGGATATTTAAAAAACGTCGCACACAAAGATTCTTTCGCTGGCAGTTGCGTTATTTGTCGTCCACGCTCGTTACCGGCCATATCAACGCGTGTAACAAGAACATAAATTATAACACGCGGGTGGCTGGGCAGCCACGTTTTGTCAAAGTTCAAGAAATATAATTCCAGCGACTAATTTATTGCTGGATAGCTCGAAATTTCATTGTGCCCTCAATCATGCTACTTTCACTGGACGGATGGGTAGTTTTTGTCTGAATTCATATATATAATAATGGTTGTAAATTCATAAAGGTAAATTTTAAGAGTATTAAGAAGTTATAAACAAGGGGAAAGGATTACGTAGATATAAATTAGTTTTGTAAGCATGAGAAAGTCTGTGGAATGTATTTATCAATATCTATGTTTAATAAGTTTAATTAGTGTAAAAATGTAAAGGAAAAGATTTTTTTACGAAAAAGTCCATTTCAATTTAATTATATTAATTTATCCGTTTCTGTTTTAAATATATTTACAAAAAAGGATTTCACTTGTTTTTACGTGTTAAAATAAACAAAAGTATGAAATGAAAATAAATAACGCATGCAACCTTTTGTTTTTGAAAACATATTTTTTAATTTTTATCACACATTCCGCGCCATTCTTCACAATTTTTTCTATTCATTTGATGCAGATAAAAAGAGAATAAAAATATATTTATAACAGAAAGATGATACATCTCGCGAAAACAAACACAATACAGTATTGAAAAGTCGAAAAAGCATATAGTTATGCGAATTCCCATTGTCGATGAGTAGTGTATCCATTATTTCCTGCGGCAAATATTTTTCGGAATTCTGTAGGAATAATAGCGAGGCGAGCGTTTTTTCCGCGCCATTAGGCAGCGCAGAATCCTGTGAACACTTTTATTAAAAGGGCGCCCGACAGCGATAAGCTGTATCCTCTTGAGCGAGCAACAAAGCAAGCGTCTCTCATTCATTTAACTTTTCCATGCACATTTTCGGGGCTTCCAATTATTATTGTTAGTGCTTGCCCCTTCTCATTTCAGTAAATTAATCAGAATTATCAGGAGTATTGATAACTTTTTGCAGGTTTTATGGGATATTTTTTGTTACTTTCGTTTGAGTTGTACAGTTGTAAATAACTGTATGAATTGAAAATATAAAAGGCGAATTTTACATATTTTATTCTCTTTGAAAACGATGGTTAACATTCTTTTACAAAATATCCTTTTTAAATAGCTAATAAATTCGATTCGCTTTCTGAAACATGAGTTACACGTTTCTAACTTTACCGTGGTGCGGTTGTGAGTCTTATTGAAGCCCCTCGCGTCTTATACCTACTTCTGACAAAGAATGCAAAATACGAACTGATTATGAATAGGAATCGCATAATTAAATTCGCGTATTCGCAGAAATGCAAATTTGGCCTCCCCCTCGTGCCTCTCTCTATTATATTACGGAGTCTGCAGGAGCGGCGCGAATGAAGAAGTGGCGTCATCATTTACCCCGCGCGTTCCCAGTTGCCAGTGTTCGGAAACCGCTCGAGAAGCAGGTGTCGGCGATTTATACCCGAGCTTTTCGATATCTCTTCCGCTCGAAAGCTGAATTCGTTCTTTTCGGAGCTCGGAGATATTAATCATCGATAGATCAGACTGCGACGCTCTTCAGGAGATTTCTTTCCTATCCTTCTGCTCATGCAAAAGTTGCACGAAATTGCTCGCTTATGGAGCTACGATCAGCGTGACGGTTCACTTAAAAAAGTTTGGCCAGAACCTTTTTGCCCGCTACTTCCAGGTTCAATAATTCTTCGGAGTCGTGAATGTAACTTTAGAATTTTCCTAACTTCATTTTTATGATGTATTTTGGTGAACTTTTTTGTTAGATCTATATATATTTCGTAAATTATGAAATGGCTATACTATTATTATTATTATTATCGCAAAAAATTATTTATTTTACATTTGAGTAGAAAATAAGCCATCATTGATTATCATAATGTAAAGGTTCGTTAGTTTTTCTTTTTATGAGAATTTGAAAAAGGGAAGACCATAAGATTTCTTTAAAAGGTAAGTTTTTGTTCTGCTCGTTTAATGCGCAATAGTGAGCACGTGAAAAAATCATTTGCAAAAGATTATTCAATTTTTATTCCGGTAATAATATCAAGTGCCCAAGAATAATTCATCAAAAAGTTTTTACAGCTCTATCGTTCACTCGAAATTACGCATTACCTCAACTTCCATTATGGAAGCAAAAGTGCTAAAACAGTTTTATATTAATGACCTCTTTTCTTTTGCTACAAATAGAGGCTGCACGATGCCTCGTCCGGATAAACTTACAAACTGAACTTTTTATTTTCCTCCCTCGGCGGCAACAGTGTGCTTCTGAAAGGCTCGTTTTCTCCGTGCTTGTTGGGGCTTTTAAAAAATGTGAAGCCATTTCTTTTCGAACGCGAAAAAAGAGCTACTTTTCCGGCGCTCCCTGTAAGCTCTTTCCGTTCGTTGGTAATTAATTTCCCCAGACTCATGAGTAATTGCTGGAAATTACCGGCCCTCGCTTGAGCGATTTTCGGGCATTAAAATTATTTATATCGCTCGGCGATCGTATGTTTTCACGCCAGATTCGGTAACGCGTTGATTTAATCACGCAGAAGCATCTTACTCAGATAATTACGATAATAGATTTTAAAATGAAGCTTAAAAGCTCTAATTAAGAAAAAAGCAACGAAAGAGAAAAAGTGCCGTGCCGTCGAATGAAATGAGATAATGGCTCTGTGCGATTAATCCCGGCAGACAGCGTTCCACCTACGCTCGACATTTGTCTACGACGGAAGCGCAAACGAGCCGAGCAAAACAATCGCTGCGGCCGATACAGAATGAAAGCTCTTCCTGCACAATGGCGACGAGGGCTGTCGGCCAGCAGCTGCGGGGGGTCCTCTCCCCGAAGCGCGCCGATGCGTGCCAAAGTTTTCTGCCGGCGGAAAGGCGACTCCAATTACTCGGTAATTCTCTAGCCGTTTCTTAAAAGCCGAGCGGCGAGGAGGGCGATAACACGGAACGAAATGGAATTTCGGGGATGCGCGTGAATCTTCGCGGCTGTGCCAGACGTCTTCCTGATCCGTTAAATTGCATCCCATTAAGGCTCTACTCTCGGAGATCCTGGCTTTCTCTGCACTTCTGCCGAGCTCGCCTTTTTCCTGGCTTTTTCCTGGCTTTCTCCTGGCTTTTTCCTTATCCAATCATGCGTTTTTTCATGCGCTTCAGCTACTTGCTCTGGCATTATGCTAACTAGCTAATGCATTCTAAACACTTGATTTCTTTCGGGATTAGACAAACCGTTAAATTGTGCATTCTGCATTTCCAAAGAAAAACTAATATATTTTTAAGAGGCACTAAAACGCATAAAAATCGATCTCCACATAAAATGAAAGAAGAGGAGAAGGAAAAGCCACGAAAGTGCCCTTAAACTAAGTGTACGAGCTCGAGCAGTTGTAGCTCGACTCCAGGCGCATAAATTACCGCCATAATCATTTAGCCCGTCGCATAACAATATTAAATTTTTGCCCACCGGCACCGGCAGACGAGGCGGTGGCGCTGCGCGCATTAGCGCGTCGGGCTCAGGTCAAGTCCTTCCCCCCTCTTGTCACTTACGGCGCGCCATCGGACGGCGTAAAAGCTTTCATAAAGTTAGCGATTCGCTCTCGCTGTTTGCGCGGCCCGCGGACCGCACTTTATAAAAGTAATTTGGCCCGCGAGGAAATTAGCCCCGACGCTGCGCGCCGATTTTTCCTTTTCGAGTTCGCGGTCCGTTGACGAAATTTAAATTTCGCCGGGGAGCCTGCCGCGAGCGCGGAATTATATTTTCTTTCGGAATAAATAACGAGGCGGCTGTCCAATTAGCGAAAATTGAGAATCGGCTTTACGGAGCATATAATTAACGAAATTCTCCTGGTGCATTGTGTGTAGAACGCCGGCGAGTTAAATAACGCTTGCAAGCAAGGATTGTATTTAATTCTGGAATTTTTCCGTTATTACATTATTCGTTTCAGCCGGTAAAAACATTCGTAAGGGCTCCTCTAGTTAATTAAAAATTCTTCTTTCCTCGAAACTGCTTTTTTTATAGAGATTAATATTGAAAATACCATATGAATTCCACGAATTTTTCGGTTTCATATTTCACTTTGTTTATATCCGTATGTTTTTTTTAATTATTTTCACAACTTTACATTTCTTTGAAAAGATTTTGACGTATAGTCAGTTTCAAAATTCATACCAAGCACGTGTTACTCTGTTTGGCCTCATTGAAGGCTAAAATATACGATTCACGATTTAAGTATTCTTTGAATCGTCGAAAATAAGTTTTTCGATAAAGCAAAGGACATAATATATATTTATTTCTTACGACGCAGACCTTCACAGCTTTTAAAGACTGCTTCCATTCGCCCCTGCATCTCTGGCAAACTTTGTTAAGATTGCAGCCTCCTTCTTCTTTCCCCGCATCTGCCGCCGGAACATTTAACGCATCCCCACGCATTAATCGAAAGCAAATTTCCTCCAATAAGTTTCTTCAAGACGGCCTGCTTGCAGCCCTAAATCAAAAGAGTAAGCACAAGAAGCGGCGGCAGCTTCCTTCGGAATATACGCCGCTGTTATTGAAATAAATTCGAAATCCAAAGTTTCTCCGCGCGCGCCGTTATTTATGCGGGCCGGCCGCCTGTTGCACCGCGCCGGCGTCACTTTATGAAAGCCATAAAGTATTTTGACAGCTCGGCCGAGTCGAAAACGGGGGGCGCCGTGGGGAGTTTTGGCCTCAGGTGGTGGGCTCGCATTTTTTCGAGGTGGCGCGTCTTTTCTTTTGGAGGTTTCGGGAAGGAGGACGGTAAGCGGCTACTTGACTTTTTCTAAGTCTCCTGCAGATTTCGGTGCGTCTCCTCAAACTTCTTTTTGCGCGGTGGCGCTGCTTTTTCAAATAATTTCACACATTGAAACTAGAGAACATGTATGTTCAGAGATCAATCTAAAAGAAGAATCCACTTTTTTTATTGCATACTTGCATTACCTTAAAATTATCCTATCTAGAAAAGGGATGTTCATTTCAAATCGCTGCTCGTAAATCTTCCAGCCCGCATATCCGTTTCTCCGTAAGCGATCCACTAACTTACAACACGTCGTCGCAAATTTTATAACCGATTCTTGTATTACAAAGCCTTGCGTCTTCCGAATCCCCGCCAAAATACGACCACCTCTCCATCTCTCGCCAAAATAGAAGCGAAAAACCTTCATCTTTACAGCGCGACATATCGAATGTCGCCGAGGCAGAGAAAAGGGTGTCCAAAAACGAAGGAGAGATATGACAAAATCTCTCTCTCTCTCTCTCTCTCTCTCTCTCGCCATAAAACTGCGAAAGGTAACGCCAGCCAACTCCCTCGCACACATAATGTATGTAAGATCCGAGAGAGTATATCGTCACCCGCGGCGTCCGCGGCTCGGATTACATGTGTGCGCGCAGCCTTTTCTACGATTCCCGGCCAGGCGAAAATGGATTTTAATATTTCCTCCCGGCCAATCGATATAAATGCAAATCGAGGAAGTCTTTTGCAGCGGCTCGCTGTTTCTGCCGCGAGCATTCGAGCGAAGCAGAGCTGCTTTATCTTCAAGGACGAGCGGACACTTTTCTTCGCGACTTTATCTTCAAGGTCAGGGATTTACTTTACTCCAGCAGTAAAGATAAATTTAGGGGAGAAGTAAGAGCAAGAGTCGGAGATGTAAAATCGAAAGTTAGTGGCTGCACTTTGACTGCGCTGCGCACTAAAAAATGAGTTTTAATAACAATCCGTGCGTACTCTCTCACAGGATTATCGCTTTATCTAAACTTATTTCGAGTGAGGCGCGCTACTTTTTTAATATACGAAAGAAAAGAGAGTTTTTTATCGCAGCCGCACGTCGTCGAGCCTTTGAATCCTATCTAAACAGTCCTCGAAAATTAGTGCGTTCGATCAGCCCTCGGCACTTTATCAATTCGGGGCAGCTCTCGACTGTCGAGCTTGGCTCTCCCCTCGAACTCTCTCGCATCGACTTCCCATATTCCGGCTCGTCCTGGCCTTATTACCTGGCGCAAGCGGTCATTTACATATGCGGCTCGCGTGCGGCCCGACAGGACGGTCGACCACCGCCCCGCCGGCACGAGGAAAGAGAGATGAGCAAGGACGACGCGCCACTGATGGATGCGCCTGCGAATTAAGCCGAGGACAAGAAGAGATGATGCCGGCCAGAAGAGAAGATTGATTAATGGGGCTGCGAGAGAGTTGCCTGCTTGCTCGGCTGACTTTAATTAGATACGCTTGCCGTTGCGTATAAATTTCGCTGCAGTTTTTTTGAAAACTTTCAGCTTAGCTTGCTGGATAACTATATTATTTACGGATATTTCGGGAGAATTCGATAAATTCGCTAGTTCGGTGCAGTGAAATGTGCAGTGAAAACCCGCTAATTCTATCGATTGGGCTTAATATGAACTTAATCAAGAGTCACTTTAGTTTTAAAGACTTTTTGTCAGGAAATTATCACAAAGGATATATATGTTCAGACGTCGCAGATGGGGATGCTTTATCGAGACTCAACTGAATGGCTGCAGTAATTGCACCGGCTATCGAGTATTATTTAGCGCCTCGTAATACCGTTAGACGGTTTAAAAGGCCGGATTTTGCCTATTCGGGAAGATCCCGAATTAATACCTGCACAATCGCGCTATTCCAATTAGCCATTGTGTTTCTGGCATTGGAACTCGCGTTTGGTAATGTTGGCTCTTCAGACTGAGCGAACAATCGAATTTAATCATTTCAGAAACAAATTTTTAAGAATCATTTTATTCTTCGTGAAAGATTTATTTGAAAATCAACGTACTTTTATGTTATGTATTGTACTTAGCAAGCTGCTACCGTGAACAATGAAATACGCATTGATATGAGGATATTGTTAACGTTATTAAAAACATTTTCACAGGGTTTTATTTCGTTTCAATATGATGATGAATGTACACTTAATTCAAATGCATTTGAAATTAAAAATATGCATTGTATAACTCGTTAAATAAAATTATGGAACATCAATAATCTTTGGTTACATGATATTGCAGAGGTAATACAGAGATAAAATATTTTATTCGAGCTTCAAAACGCTCTTTAATTTACCTAAAAATTGATATTTATTTTTTGTTTGCGTCGAATCGAATCCAAATTGAAATAAAACGTGCATTTTCATTAAAACCGCTTTTAACGATCACCATTATCACAAACGCTAGAATCATCCAATTACAGAAGCTAATCGACAGAAGGCAAAAAGACTCTGAGTGTAAATTTCGGCTTCGCGTTTTCCGTCACAGCAACTCAGGGCGACTCGCTGAAAAAAGAATGAGGAGGAGAACGGTGGCTTTCGTGACCGAGTGCACTTTGAGGATTGCGAATAAAGTCGGGCTGACGACATCCGTTATTTAAGCCTCCGACAGTGTTTTAAGGACATTGCAATAGCCTAAGATCAACAGACGAGTTTGCCTTGAAATAATTTTTTACTTTTCTCTAGCGCTTTTTAGGATGAAATAGAAGCAGGAGTTTTAAAAGAATGGGGCAACCGGGGAAAACTATAGTCTTTGCGAATATTGACAATTTTGTTTCAAATATTTTTGAAAGCTTCTACTTCCTTATTTAAAAAGACTTATAAATTTATCAAATTTATAATTAAAAAACCCTTGGCAAATTTCCAAGATCGTTATACTTTGAAAAAATGTAACAATTTGAACTGAGCCAATAAAGCAGTAAACCGTGAAGCGAGCTACTCAATCGGGCTATTAATAAAGCCTCGCATTTACTATCCAACGAATGAACCATTCCGTCGGCAGCGAAGCACCCTCAATTTTCCGCGGGACAGAGCGGATCGTAATAAAAGCGGCCGCGCGAAACAGACGATCGCAATGAAGACTATTGCTTTTCGAGCATCTCCACACACGTCGACGGCCGCTCCACATTCCGAATGTGGAGCGGGCGATTTACGCCAACTGCAGCTCGGCGATCCGTTCGCTCAGATATACGCCGGCAGCAGCTTTGTTTCTTCGTCTCGCCGCTATCTAAGCCGTTAAAATGCATTGTTCGAACCGAACAAGCTTATCTATCAGTCAACGCGCACTTTCTCGTTTGCTTCTCTCTGCAGCGCGCGCCGCCATTTAATTCCTCTTTGTTCGCGCACTGCTCTGAAGCAGCTTTATCGCTTGCGAGCTGCACCGCACCGCCTGCAAATGGAAGCGGCCACTCTCTCATGGAGTACGACTGACTGAGTCTCTTTTTCAGGTAGAAGCCTGCATTTTTACTCGGGGAAGTAACTTTGCTCCGCGGACTCGACGAGTTCACTCGGAGCTTTCGACGATAACCCCATTTTACCTTTAAATATTCTTATATTCCTAACGAAAATGCAAAATTTACAACTATTTTCTACATTTTTTTCTAAACTGGTCCCTTCTCCGCGCTGCCATCGATAATCAACCGCAAACAACAACGCACGCTCGCTTTTCCAACTTTAATTTCGCTCGACCGCTGACTCTCCGCGGCGCTCGTCAAATAATTCATCAACTTTATACCGCCGCGAGAGTCCCACGGAAATTCCGGGCGATATTCGCGTTTTATTATCCGGGCCGCGCCCTGTCATTTTACGCCGAGTTTGTTCCGCCATATTCATGGCCCCTTTTTACGAGGTGTCCGACCGAAATTCGTCTCGCGACGGTCCCCGAGGTGCTCTTCCAGCGGCAACGGCAGGCCTGCTTAACGAGGCGCGGAAATAAATTTTCCCTCTCTTTTCCGACTTATCTGCAGGCGATCGCGGATTTTAAGCTACCAACTTTTCTGCAGGAGTGATTAGTGGGGCTTCTTTAGATTTTAATTGCTCTGCTGCGAGAATAAATGGCTCGTTTAAAAATTAAGGTGGGTTTACATTTTTTTATGTAACGTGATATTAAATTATTTAAAATACAGTAATACTCTTACCAGTGAGTTTTGACTTGTTAATCACTCACCTGATGAAACAGAGATTAATTTCTTATTACACTGAGAGAAAAAAAGGAGTAAAAATTACTATTCTGTATCGTAACTTGAGATATGAGCATAAAAAAAAAGATTTTTACTAAACTGA
>UCOL01005869.1:0-10614 GCA_900474335.1 Ormyrus nitidulus | reverse complement strand
CCCCTCCCCCCGCGTCTTTTTCCTCGCTTTTTCCGAGCTCGCCCGCCGCGACTATTTGTTCGCGCCGGAGGCTGGCTGGAGAACGAATTTGGGCCAAGTTGGAGTTATTGGAAAATGAGTTTACAAAATGGCACGGCCGTATTTCGACGCCCGGGAGCCAGATTGTGTTTCGGCGCATCCGGCGCAGATTTTTTTGGAAAATTGAAAATTTCAAGTTTTTAATCTAGGAGATCGTATCCGCGCATGATGATTATGCGCTCCTCGACAAAGTTTCGACTTATATTTGTACGCTCCGGTTTGCCGAGCGCGTTATTAAAAAAAATTTCTATAAATTCAAGAGCATCAAATCGCCCTCTAAATCACTGTTGGCCATAAAACAGGAGACCCAATAAAGATACATGTGGCTATAAAAAGCCGGCGTTATATTCCCAAGGAAAATCAAATATTATGGTGGAATCAATAAGTTTAGTATCGCGGCACTAAGTGTACACTTTGTACACACTTCTACAGGAGGGTAAAGAGAGCGCAAATTTCTCTTGGCAACCCCATTCCGTCGCTCTCCCTTTTTCCTCTCTCTCTCTCTCTCCGTGACGAGGCCGGCGTTTTTATCCCGCTCGCTCGTTCCGCATCCGCCGCCGCCGATTGCGAAATGAAGTTTTATATTAAGCTTCGAGGCTGCCTCTCTCTCTTCTTTCCTCGTTGATCGGCGCGGCTGCCTTCCTTCTTGCTCTTACTCCTCGAGGATCTCTCTTATCCCCGCCCATTTAGCGAACCCACCCTACGCTCTTGTGTTTTCTCGATCCTCGCCGCGCGATGCTGCACCCTTCGCTTTTTTCTCTCCGTATCTCTTCCTCTCGCCGTCTCTCTCCTCTCTCTCTCCCTCTCTCTCTCTCTTTCTCGCTCTCTCCCTCTCTCTTTATCTTTCTTGGCTCGCTCGTGCTTTCGTCGGTAAGATGTTTATTTCTGTTTTGCTTCTTAGGGGACTTAGAAGTGGCTAATTAAAACGGCTAACTAGCTGAAACACAAAAGTTTCTTGAATAAAAGTAAAATAAACGTTATCTATATTATAGTACTAACGAATCAGAGACTTTCATGATAATTGTAATCCCAAGTTTTCGATCGTTCGTCATGCCTACATGAATCGTCTAAAAAATTATAGGTTCCTTCATCACATATTGAATTTCAAGAGGATAAATTATTAATTTTCTTCCTTTCATGAAACTAGATTTATTTATTGATTATTTGATTACCCTTAAGAATAAATATTCAATAATATATTCTTTCCTTCAACAGTTTATCCATTTTCAAAACTATTTTAAAATTTCAGCATGACTCACTCTATTTAGCACACATTCCCACAAAGAAAACGCGCGCTTGATAGCCCCATGAGCAATTTTTCGTCTCAAGGTCGTTTCTCCCCCCCAATCGTTCCGTTTCCGCCCGACGGGCAGTAGCCTCCTTCGATCATTGATGTACCGATAGATCGTTACGTTGACGTTAGCATATATATTGACGCGGCAACTCCGCAAGACGCTCGACGCTCCATCCTCACACAATATACGGCACATGTATCCAAAACAGGCGGGCAGGTACAAGACGGTGGAGGGCTGCCATTCATGGATTTCAAATGACCTTTTGAGTATGTCCCCCCCCCCCCCTCTGGGCTGCGCCCGAGCGTATTACACACATCTATTTGACGCAGACGCCACACTTGGCGCGCGCTTTATCTCGCGTTCTTTAATATTTTGCGAGAAGGAAAGAGAGAGAAAGAGAGTCGCATCTGCCGCGGCTGCTTGCTTTTTCTGTCGTTCCTCTGCGGTAAAGAACGTTTCGGTTTGAGTTATTGCACGGCGGAGAGATTGAAATTTATTTTCTTTTTTTTTTGTTGCCGTTGTTGTATATAACCCGCGTTGCGCCGAGCGCACCGGATCGAGGTCACGGAATTTTTGCCTACATTTTGTGAAAGCGCGTTCTCTTTTTAATAAAAGTGCGCACGAAATTGCGCGGAAGAAAATGCAATCTACCGCGCCGCGCTTTCGCGCGAACTTGTTACCAGCGCCGTGCGGGCAAATGTTTTTGTTTTAAGGCTGTGAAAAATTGTAGCGTACTTTTTTTTTTTTTTAAGAAGAATTAACGTCCGAGAAGAATATTTTATTGCCTGCATTGTTGTTAGTGAATAAATATTTAAATTTACATGAGTTTTATCATTATTGAATGCCATTATGCTCGAAAGACACTTACGTCAAAGCACGATCATTGCAGTGTGTGTTAATACTGCGACCTTCACAAATCCTTACGTACGAGATCTACAATTAGGTAGAGATATAATTAGCAGTAGCGCTTTGCGTTTCAGCCGCAGTGCAGCAGGATAAAATGTATTATATAGCATCAGACCTCAGAGCGAGCTCACCGGAGCAAGAAAAACAGTGGCTGCCGTTTAAACGGCCTGGGGTTATATACATCTGAAATCGGCAAGTTTTTAAAGAGGGCACGGGACAGACATCCGTCTGCTTAACCAGGCGACGAAGCAATTAAAAATAAAGCATCTTTCATCGGCATTTTGGCGTAAGGCAGGCAGTAGCAGCCTCCGTCGTCCCGGGTGTCAATCAACGCGTCGGGCTGAGAGAGATGCTCTCGGCGTCGCCGCCGCCGTCTGTCTAGGCCTCGGTCCCGCGTTTTTCCCGGGCGCGGCAGCCGCCGCGTCCTCTTTCTCGCGTCGCGGGTGAAAGCGAACTCGTTAGAGCCGTCCGAGTTAAATTGTTCCCTTTTGCTTTATCTGTCCCTTTCTTTTTCGGGCTCGTCGGCTTAGGCTTCCCCCCTTTGCTCTCTCTCACTCTCTCGCGCATGTGCGCGCCGAAAAAAGGAGAGACAAGCAGAGTCACGCTCCTCGGTAGGACATTGTCGACACATGGAATGCAGAGACTGCGAGTATTGTGCCCGCTTCGGACGACGAGAAGATTGATCTTCTAATTTCTCGGAGCGTTTAATGAGCTTGTTGTGCTTTCGGGCGACGTCAGCTTCCTTGAGATTGTTCTGCCGTTTTTTGCCCGGCTGCTGTGCTTAAGCTATCATTCAAATACGAAATTCATTTTTGGTAATTTTAGAATTTAATAATAAGGGAACAATTTTTGTCTCGGTTTTAGTTGGAGGCAGAAATTTAAACGATTAACGCGTTTAACGCTATAAATATGTGATAAAATTCAACTTTTATTTGCCGCCTAAGTATATTGCAATTTTAAAAACGCCCTAAAAGCTTTGCATACCCTAAAAAACAGCGTTCTTCAAATACGTGATAGTGTTAAAACCGGCAATTTACGAAAGATCCCCAGAATGATTTACCAAAACGCAATGATAAATTAATTACACCGCTCCGCCGGCCAACAAAAAAATAAGCAGTAAACAGCCTGGAGGCGGAACAGTAATATCCGTGAAAATTTTGATTTCGCCTTGTCATCCAGCAAAAATGATGCTCTCGCATCCGGAGGCACATCCACACACCTACGCCCGGGCAGAGAGAGAGAGGGAGAGAGAGAGGGGGAGAGCGAGGGAAAATCCGCATGCGGTATCGCGGCGAATAGGCAGCGCGGCATCCGTCGAACCGGGGAGCATTTCTTGCGGATAGACCGGGAGGGAGCGGCGTAGTCTGAGGTTTTAATTAAGCATTCACTGCGGATGATATCGCGCGCTCGCCTCTTTATACTTCATAGCAGCCAGATGCTTCCCTCTCTCTCTCTCTCTCTCTCTTAGCTCGGCTGTCGGTGCCCTACTTGGGCCGAGGGTTCGCTCGGCGATATACATTTTCTCCTTGAGAAGAGTCGCGCGAGGCTCCTTCGGCCTTTATACTTTAATTATGTATGTATAATTAGCTCGCGCGAGCGAGCATCGCTGAAATACGCCGCCGAGGGATCGTTCATTCGAGGGAAGGATAAATCGGCTATTTAATCGCACGCGATTCACCGGTTATCTATTTAGTTATTTAACTTTATTTGTTTTTAATTTGCGTACGACGTCGGTAAGAGGACGCTTGAATTAATAGTTGAAGGATATGGCTTGTCGATTTGCGAGATGGCTCGGTCGACTTAACAAGTCTTGAGTCGATTTTCGCGTGCAAGTTATTCCCCGCGAATAAAATTGTTCATCGAGCAGAATATTAATTTGTTCTTGGACGCAAAACAAGAGAATGACGAGTTTAATCTGCAGCTTCTTAAAGATTATGGACTTTTAGTATCTGAAAAATGCGTAAAAAACGATAAACTCCCACTAACCGCCAATGAAAAAGAACGGAGAAAAAAGCGCGATTGCCAATGCAATAAAGCTGAATTCGAATTTTCGAAAAAGAGCTGTATTGTATACAGCTCCACCTTTTCAAGGAAACTACACAGTCATTAATAAAACTAACGAGACAAGCTGCACGCATCAGCCACTCGAATTCCATCAACAAGAAGCAGCAGCAGCGGCAGCAGTCTCTATTGAAACGTCTGCAGCGGCGGGCCGCGATACCTCCACCCCCTATTAATTTCTTTCCCCTCGAAAAAATAGAGCAATTCGGTCATTTTCTTTGGCTCTTTGTTTCGAGCGCGCGCGCGCGGACTCTCCCTTTTTTCCCAGAGCGCGCCTCTCCTCCGGCCTGTGTACTCCGCTTTTTCCGCTCGACTTTTCCGTCCCTCGGGGCAAGGAGAGCCACATAGCGACTCTTGGCCCGCGCGGAACGATACGCGCCAGGCGGGGAGTCTCGCCTCGGCGCAGCGCGAGCAAATTGCCCCAGTAAAGTGCGTCGCATTAATCTTTGGTTTTCGGCTGCGGCTAGCGGGCGCATTCTCCTGCGCGCCTTTTCCCGCGATTTTACACTTTGCGCTGCAGGCCGCAGGAGAAGCCTTTTGGCCTCGGGTTCGCCGCGAGAGCCGCTGTCCCTTAGTTCGGAAGAGGTAATGGGAATACCGTGTCGCCCTCGAGGATACGCTGCGCGCGCGCGCCCGCCCTTCCCTCCTCTTCTTCTTCTTTGTCTAATTAAATAAATTGGGAGCGATTACGCGGCGAGTATCAGGATGATCGGCCCGGAGTGAAGGTTTATTTAAAAAGTTACTTTTTAACTTTTCCGGTTTCCGAGGACACGGCTGACGGGGAGTTTACTTTTGTTTGTTTTACAAACTTTGAGATAATGCTCGAAGTAAAAAGTATTTTTAAAAAGGTCGAATTTTTAATAAAAAATTTTCCTTTCTTTTTCGTTTTGTGCGCAATAAGAAAATTATATTTTTCCGTTCCGAATAATTTGTGCAATTAAATTGAAATTTTATTTTACGAAAAGATCAAGATTAAAAGGCGCACAAAGTGGCTTTTTAAGGCAAAATACACCTTGTTACAAATAAACTTTGACCGGAAATACACCTGGCTATAAAAAAAAAGCTACAAAACCAAATCTATCAAAGCGGAAAAAAAAATTGACGAATTAATCATCCAACAAAAGGCCAAGCGCCGCTCAAGGAGCCTCGGCTCGCATCGCCGTAAAATTACGTAAACTCGCAGCCGAGGAGCTCCGGTCGGCGCTTTTTGTCTCGGGACTCGGGGCCGCATTACCGGCGCTCGGCTCAATTTCTCATCGTCGAAGCTGTCATTTGCTGCGGCCAGGTAAGAGAGCGCCGACGCTTTCCGAAGAGGAGGCGGCTCCGCGCGCCAGGATCACAAAGTGCGGTCCTCGTTTCTCCGTCTCTCTCTCTCTCTCTCTCGCTCTCCCGGCATTAGGCGCCGTAACGACGTCGTACGTCGGCTCGAGAAAATGCCCCGTCGACTCGGCGGCTGTCACCTTGCGGTATATATACAGTCCCCGCGCCCTGCTATTAGCGTAACTTTTCGACGGCTGTTTCGCAATCGCGCCAATTGCTCGATTCCGCGCGGCATCGTTAGCCTGCAGCCGGCTTTATACGGAAGCGGCACACGTGCCAGGATTTTCGCCGGGGGGAGGATTTTTATGGTTATTGAGAGACGATTGGACAGAGGGCTGCGGGAGATTGTTACTGTTTAGAGAGATTTTGGAAAATTGTGTACGTTAAGTATACTCATTTTATTTTTACTATTTACCGTTTTATTTTAACGTATTTATGCTTTTTTCGGATTCAAAATCTTTTTAGTCGTAACTATAATATTGATGTTGAAATATCCGCAAAGAAATCTTTTCCCCTACTACCACCTTCCGATACTACAATATTTTACGCTAAGTATATTTTCATGAAAAAAAAACGATCCAAAAGCCAATCACAAGATTAAAAACGAGTCGGTTTATTAAAAAAAAAAGCCGCGTCAAAGCAAAACTCAGCAGATTCCGCTTAATTAAGATAAGTGCTGCGGGCTTCCGCGGGCGTTCGATATGCCCTATCGGCCAGAAAAAGTCTTCCTCCCCCGCGAAGGAGTGAATTTTCACGCCTCGGCAGGGGGTGACTAAAGAAAAAGCCTTCGAGAAGGCGACGCCAGCTACGAAAACGCGTGAATCGATCAATCGCGAGTCCAGTCATCGGCCGGCATCCCCCCGCGCGCGGCGGCTCGCCCCCTTTACAATACACATATGAACTCGCGTCCGAGCCGGTCAGCGATAACTGACTTGCAAGATGACTCGGCACCAAAAAGCAGATGAGAGCCCCGCGCGCCACGTGTTTACGCGCTCGATCCCGATTCTCCCTCTGCCGCCGCAAACGCGAGAGGATCCATTTATCTGTCTCGGGAGAGCGAGGCGGGATTACTCCTCGTAACATCACTATTATTGCCTAGATTTATCGATCGGCCCGAGAGCGCGCCGCCGAGGCTTTGCGCGACAGACAGTTGCTGAATTGCTTGCCTCCGCCGCCGAGCGCTGGAGATGAAAAACGGAATTGTCATTCGCCAAGTGCGGTAGACTGGAATTTTCTCGGATTAACGAGAGATTTCGCGATTTCGTTCGGGGGGAAGGTGGATTGAGGAATCGCTGCTCGGGAATGATGCCGGTGTTTTTGGGCTTTCGTTAAATGTATTTCTTGGATTTTTATCAGTTTTGCTTTTTATTGAACATTTTTCTGATTTAACAAGTACATTTAAATATATTTAAAATCACTTTTTTTATTACGTAAATGATGAATCTACTATATTGTCTATTTATTTTTCTTCACAATGTACAGATTGTTGCTTAAAGAAGAAAAAGCTGATTAATCATTAAGTTATTATCTTGTTAAAAAAAATAAGTTTTTTTATAGTGTTAAATGCGCAAGTTCTGAACTATAATTTTATTTAGTTTAGGTATAACGTCACTCCAGGTAAGGAGAAATCTCTAGACGTGTTTAATTTCCTCTGGGATAATGAGAGTGGTTTCGTCAAACTGAAGGCGAAGATGTAAGGAGTGCCGGAAGTCGACGCCCAGATTGGCTCTTCCAAGATATCTGAAGACGTTTGCGATGGGTTTTTAGAATTAAAAACACTCTTCTAATTGACCACCACAGGTTTTTTGTTCACTCCTGCAACATGCAGAAAAAGTTGGTTAGTTTAAGATTATGCAACAAGCTCAAAAATAACAGAAAGTTTAATTATATGATTCCTATAAAGCTAATTTATATCATTAACAAGAGTATTTCTTGGTAAATTGGATTTTTTATGTTAACCCTTTAACGCCCAAACTCTCTTTTTTTCACTTTGACTTTAGTCCCTTAGAAATATGACTAATTTATCCATTTCTTTTCTGAAAATTATCTTACCGACTATTGTCAAGTATGCTCTTTTTTTATATTTGAGGCCAGAATCTGGTCTAAAAAAAAAAAAAAAAAAAAACATGCATTTAAGGTAGTTCAAGACTCACAGTTGTTCTAAATCAATTCTTTTGACAGCATACAGCAGAGCGTGAGAGTAATTTAAAACGAAAAGACATGAGACGTCTGTGTAAATAAACGCAGCTCACGCAAGAGAGCAAAACAATTTTACAACGCTACATAATACTAGTAGACACGTATTCGCGTCTCTTTCCCCTCCAACTCATTTCGTATTGTTCAAACTTGTAAAAATTTCTAACTTTCTAGAAACATCAACAACCCAAATGATAAAACCCGTTTTTTTGTTAAAAACTAAAACATCTATTTTCACCATGTTGAGAATGGAAACCACACGTTACACCTTATAACTTTAGAGCTTAATATCTCAATTTTGGATCGTTAGGATGATTTGAAATGTTGCACACTTACGTATCTTATTATAATGAAAACATGTATGTAGGCATTTTGTAGATAGGAGCGTCGGAGGAGAGAGTGGGAGAGCGCCTTGGGCGCTTGTGGGTGCTCGCCTGACTGTCCGCTAGGTGGCATCGCGAGGGTTTTATCTTGCTCCCTAGCGAACTAGTCGAGCTTCCGGGATATAGATACTGGATACTTTGAGGATACCCAAGGTGTCTAGGGCAAGGGTTGTCCATCGTCAGCGCTGCTGACGAGTCTTGATGGGCAACCCCGAGATGAAACGCCTGGCCTCCTCCGGCCTCCTACTTGTGCCAATTTTCGAAAAGATTTTAAGAAAACATATTTTGAGATGAACTATCTTAAATATAAATTTTGTTTTGTTTGCCACCAGAAAATTAGTATTACTGTAAAGAGTATTGTTCTGCTGGCTGATTTTAAACGATGAATTTATATCTTGAAAAAATAAATCCAATTCGTCAGCAGGTATATTCTCAAGTTCCTCGAGTGAACAGTCAAAAAAAGGATTTTGCTGGTTTGTCACCAGAAAATTAATATTACTGCAAAGAGTATTGTTCTGCTGGCTGATTTTAAACGATGAATTGATACCTTGAAAAAATAAATCCAATTCCTCAGCAGGTATATTCTCAAGTTCCTCGAGTGAACAGTGACCAAGAGCAAGACCATTTGCCATTATTTATTTTTTCTAATTATTCTGTCTTGTAAAACACTTGTAAAATGACTAGTAAACACTTTACTAACTGTTACTGAAACTGAAACTTCGCGAGAAACATAATACTTTCTCAAAAGAATCGATTCTTGAAAAATAATCGAATACTTCTCGAAGAATCGAGTGGAATCGACCATCTCTTCTTTTGTCTATAGGATTTAAAAAGTCTAATAAACGATTAAATTTTCTTAAACACTCATCAGTTTTACAAACATATCCATCTGTGCATTTTTTTGATAAACTTATAAAATGATCATTTTTAAAATGATTTTTCAAATTAATACCATTGTTAAATTTTGAATTATAAAAAGAGCAACTTATGTTATCCATCACAGAAAATAAAATCAAAATGTTTGATTTTCTTTTCGTCGGGAATTTAGAGATATGGAAGTTCAAGAGTTAACACCCCAAAAATTACAAAATTACAAAAAAATTTTATGTGGCCATAAAAAAGTAATTATAAACAAAATTCAAACAAAATATTTTTTAAAAAAAATGCGGCGAAGCTTCGAAGCTAGTCGATTGTGATTATCGGCGGTTCGGGGACACCTGGTATCCGTAACACTATGATTCGAATTTATTAATCTCGAGTTCCGCGTTTTAATGACCATTGACCATGCCACAGCACAAGACAGGAATCTGTTTTACCGACTCTACCCATATATTTAAACATCCGCGACTTAGCCTAAACTTATTCTACGCGACTTAAACTAGCTTATTTTCTATCTCTCAAACTAATTCTATCGGCGGTCGAACTCACAATCGTGTAGGCTCCGACTCCGCCGAGTTTTGGATTCCTTACGAAGACACGTCGGCTCACGTGGTATTCGCAAGAAAATGGCGGTATGGGATTCGGACGGGTCGGCGTTAGTCTGCTCCAAAGGCTCCCGAAGCAGACGAACACCTCTACCAGGAAGCTGACGCAAGCGCACTTACGGCTTCCTGGTATTAGAATTCGGAATCTGAATTGCTCGCGCGTTTTAGGCTAGTCTATATTGTCTCGTGTTTGTAGCGACTGCGACATAGTACGTGGTCATCACAATTTTAATACATTAAAAGAAAGATTGATTTGAATATGAAAGACAATGTTGATATTAGTAAATTTTTTGCTTTAAAAAGCATAATAAAAAATATTAACAAAGGTTACAAAACTAAAATTCTAGTATCGATTCAACATAACAAAAACGATTATCCTGGACAGTTTATTATTGGAAACCTTTTCTATGACAAAGTTCAGAATTTTATTAAGACCAGTAGATCAGTTGAGCGACAGATTCTTCATTCAGTGCCAAAATGGTAAATGTACTCATCAAGTCATTGGAAAGAATAAGATAAGTGAAGTACCAGAAAGTATCGCTTCTTATCTAAATTTAGAAAATTAAAAAAAAAAAAAAAATACACCGTTCACTGCTTTAGAAGAACAGCAGCAGCGCTTCTGTTTAATTCTGGTGCTAACATGAAAATGGTTAAACAATTAGGAAGATGGCGTTCTGACATTATAGCACAAGGCTATATAGAAAATTCAAAATGAGAATAATAATTAAAAATAGAAAAATAGTATACGACACTCGACCGGGAAGTTTGATGTCCGGGGCGTGCGTCATATCACGCACGCCTCGGAAATCCAACTTCCCGGTCCAGTGTCGTAATGTACTATTTATGAGAAGTTATAAGAAAAAAGGTTGCGACGAGTTCACTCGTCGCGTG
>UCOL01005868.1:0-10617 GCA_900474335.1 Ormyrus nitidulus | reverse complement strand
GAGGGAGGGAGAGAGAGAGAGAGAGAGAGAGAGAGAGAGAGCTATCTTAATTTATCATGAGGCAAAATATAAACAAGTAATATATAATATATAATAATACCGGGTGCAATAACATACACCGAGTGAAAAGAAAAATCATGAATAAAAATAAGTAATAAAATGAGATACCGAACATGTAATATGTTTAACAAATCAATAAACTAGACTAGCGTAATAGTCGTCGCATTTCAGTATCACAGTTAAATTTTTATTAATATCACAGGAATCGCTGAAATTATCATTTCGTCACTTAAGATATCCAATTTACAAAATTATATTTACATTTTAACACATTTTTTTAACACATTTTAGGCCCAAGAGGCCGAGTTATGAAGTGAGCAATACAGCCACAATGGGCCGTATTGGTCAATTTCCTAATAACCAGATCCTGGCAATATCGGAGGCTAAGACTCCAGGTCAAGCAGATGCTGTTGCACTGCCCTTTTAAAAACCGAAAAAGATGGCACATGGCGAAGTAACGAAGGAAAAGAGTTCCAGAGCCTGGCTCCTTGAACTTGAAGTTCTAGCGCCAGTCTCTGTATTTACCTTAGGGATGATAAGTTCTTTTGGCTCTCCCCTACCAGTAGTCCTCGGCTCGTATGTAATAAAAAGGTCAGCTAAATAGCTAGGCTCTCGCATCCGCATAATTTTGTAGAGTAAGAGGGCTGTAAAATACTGCCTGCGAAGCCAGCCGAAGCCCTTCCGATATGGGGAGATCTGCTCATCCCTTCTAATTCAAAAAATGTATCTAACACATGCATTGCTCAGTCTTTACAGTCCGAGCCGTTGTTCATCTGTCGCGTCTAAACACACGATAGTGCAATAGTCGAGATGAGGTTGAACTAGGGTCTCAGCTAGTCTCCTGCGAAGCGTCTCGTTGGTGCTGGCCCAAATGAACCGCAGACTATATAGGGCCTTGTTGACCTTCTTGGTGATTTTGTCAATCTGCGGTTTCCACGTAAGCTTATTATCTAGAGTAACACCAAGGCTCACAACTTCGCTATTGAAAGGGACAAGCGCTCGCCCCCGCAACACAACACCAGGCAAGTTCATTGTGTTAATGTCATTGACGTTTCTCTTAGAGCCGAAATAAATGGCTTTAGTTTTGCCGGCGTTGAGTCTTAGACCAGAGCGCTCAGCCCAATCAGCCACAGTTTGCGCCGCCTTAGATAGCCGAGCGACGCCCTCCTGGATTTTATCCTTAGTGACGTGCAGATAAACCTGGAGGTCGTCTGCATAAAAAATATGCCTAATCTCTTGACCGTTCAATATGTCCCGCATGTCATTCACGTAGAGGCAAAAAAGTAGGGGACCCAGGACAGATCCTTGTGGAACTCCTAGATTGGTTTCTAGGTAGTCAGAATTTCCATGGATTTGTGATATAACCATCTGCGAGCGACCTTGCAAGTAAGATTTAATCCACAGAAGAGCTGTCCTGGAGAACCCTAGTTGACAAAGCTTACTCAAGAGCTTTGAAGGCAAGATTGTGTCAAAAGCCTTACTGAAATCGAATAATAACAGAAGAGTAATTTCCTTGTTATCAATTGACATGCGTATATCATCCGTAAGTTTAATTAGCGCCGTCTGAGTACTATGGTGACTACGAAAACCGGTCTGGAGGGGGTCGAGGATTTTATATTTATTAAGATACTCCGTGATTTGGGCATGAGCTAGTTTTTCAAGAATCTTGGAGAGGAAACAGAGCAGAGCAATCGGACGGAAATCCAAGACTGAGCATGGTGCAACGCTCTTTTTAAGAGCGATGAGCTGTGCCCTCTTCCAAGACTCCGGAAACACCCCCTGCGCAAAAGAGAAGTTGAAAATATTCACTAAAAAATCACCAATGACCGGGAGTGCCTTAGCGACCACCTGTTGGGGTATTCCATCCACACCTCTTGCCTGCGATGAGAAGTGGGAAATAGCAAGGACAACATCATTGAAGTTTACCGGGTTAAATTGAAATCCCTTGTGACGGAGATCGTCACATGACTGAGTGAGTGCGAATGTGCGTGAGAGGGAGAGAGAGTTAGTTGTTAGAGAAAATTTAAAATTGTTCGGAGTATAGAAAAGAGTGAGGATGTGAGTGTGAGCAAAAGGCATGTGTGAACGCAGCGGGGGGATTGCCCCTGCTGCAGCGCTAAGCGTGTGTGATTGAGCGCGAGAGTAGGGAGAACCGAAAGAGTAGGAGATCGCGAGCGGCGAAAACGCTGTTGTTTTGACAGCCAGCAGGCTGAAAACCGAACATGCGGCCGGCCGGCCGACCGGTGGCGCGGCGCTAGCGTCGTTGCCGATCGGCCGGGCCAGTCTAGCATTGTTACGCCGGCAGTGCTATTTGAGAGTGCTTAGCGAGCAGTGTCAATCGAGGAGTGCTTTCGTGAAGTTGCGTTGTGAAGTTCGAGGGAGAAGCACAGAGGACTGAGCAGCCGCGGTGAGGGATTTCGAGAGGAAGAGCCCAGCAGAGTAGCGAGAGAACTATCTTCGAGAGGAAGAGCCCAAATCAGAGCCGGCTCATCGAATATTTTGAGTACAGAAAAAGTAAGATTATATAGATCAGTAAGCGCGAGAAATCAGTTAGAGCCAGCCACGAACGCGAATCGAGAAGCGAGAATATTAGCGAGTTTAGCGAGCGAGCGCATGTAGAGAGCGAGTGTGAGAGAGTGAGTGTGAATTTGCGAAAATCCTCGTCTTCCCGTGCGAGAAAAGCTTAGCGGAGCTCCCTTATTGGAAAGAAAACCGTAATAGCGCGGGACAGTAGAAGCGTTTAGAGTTTGAGATTTTGTTAGAATTTGAATAAAACAACTAGTGCCCGTGGTACGGGAATTTGAATAAAAAAAATTGTATTCTTTATTTATTACCACGTCACACCCTCCTCATTTGCAGTTTCGATATTTCCCTTGCCATTTCGATATCCTCAAGAGGGGAGGATGAGATGCCCACGAAGTAAGCATTCAACTCCCCCGGTGTGAAGTCATGCAAGTTCTCCTCTTTGCGCTTAGGCAGGAGGCCGAGGTTGCGCATTTCTTTCCATATGTTCTTATTATTATCGAGAGCTTCGGTTAGATGTAGTTGCAGGAAAGAGTTTCGCTCATCGATCAAGCGCACGTCGACCTCCTTGCTGAGCCGGAAGAACTCGTCAAAGAGTTCTGCACGTCCAGTGCGCTTATAGCGCCTGTGCGTAGCATTACGCTTATCAATGAGTTGTCTTAGTTCAGGCCCAAGCCAAGGAGCATATTTTTTGTTGGGGCAAACCTGCTTAAGAGGCGCCAAATCATTAATTGCTGCGTTAATATTATTGTTTAAAACGAGTAAAGCACCCTCCAAATCGGTTTCCAGTGAACTCATGGCTGACCAATCCTTTTGGGATAGCAAGTTATTGAGGGAAAGTGGACTTATGCTTTTGTAGTCTCTAAAAGAGAAACTTTCTTGCACCGGATTCGGTAAAAAGATGTCGATAGTGACATCCAGAACACTATGTTTACCAAAACTAGGCAGCCATTCATTCTTATAGTCGAGTACTGTATCGCTATTGTCAGTCATAATCACGTCGATCCAAGTGTGAGAAGACATTGTTCTGTGCGTAGGGCCGTGCTGGACAATTTGCAAGGAAAGATCATCCGACAGACGTCGAATGGTCTTTGAGTCCTCGGATGTCGATAACATGTCCGCATTCAGGTCACCCATAATGATTTTGTGGCTAAACTCTGATGTTAAGTCTCTCAGAACTGAAAAGAGGTCAGAGCCCTTTTGCATCTGAACCTTCGGGGGTCGGTAGACTAGCCCAACAAGAACGGGAGGGGAGCCGCCCTGCTGCACGCTGCAGAATAGATATTCGGGAGTACCAGGCTTTCCTGGTCCCTGCGTTTGAGAGGATGCTAACATATTGATTTTATAGTCTCTGCGTACATACAGAGCAACACCCCCGCCATTCACGTTACGGTCTTGTCTGAGTACCGAAAATCCCTGAACCTGAATGAGGCTGTCATCCACCTCCGAGCCCAGCCACGGTTCCGCAATGCCGAAAACATGGTAAGGATTTTCGGCAAGGAAAAGACGGAGAATCTCAATGCGGGCTCTAAGAGAGTTTACATTGAGAAACCCCGCCTTTAGGAAGCTCCCATGTTTCGTTCGCCCACCACCAGTTGGGCTTAGTCAGTAAGTCGCCGCTGATTCACCCGCTGGTTCATTCGGCAGACTCGTTCCAGCAGCTTGTTCTCTTCCGCCATCTTTAATTTCGACATTATTTTTAAATATGTTTTACCTTAACGAGCCTGACTGGTAAGCCGTCTGTATCGCCTGCAGATCGGCGGCTGATGCAAAAATATGAGCACGCTCGCCCCCCTTCCTTCTGACCAGGAATCTGCCACCTGTATGCCAGACATATTTAAACCCTAACCCCTGAGCTATGGCTCTCAGGCTTCTAAAAAGAGTAAACTTGTCTTTGGGCAACATCTCATTCACTAAAATCTTATGTCTAGGCAAACAGGCAGCAGCCCCCGTGCCAAGAAGATCCACTTTTATGTCGTTGGTTGACAAGTAGTTATTAGCGAGCGCACGCTTAGCCGACATTATATTCTTAACTAGGCTCGCAGTAGAAAGCCGGACGACGAGAGAGAGCAGCACGCCCGAGCGTGTCGCCGCGCTTTCTGCCAAGCTCTCTCTACGATCTTCAATCGGATTTCGGGACGCAGGATACGAGTGCCGACGATGTTTTCCCTTGACAGGGAAGGGTGAATAGTGCTGAGAACCGCGAATGCGATGTTGCTTAACATCACATCGCTAGCTTCGAAGTCTCTCTTTAGCAACCCATTTATTATTAATTCGCAGTTTTCAGCACTATCCCCGCTATCAGATTCCGCGCATCTGGACCTGGAACTCACGCCAGGAAGAGAGTGATTCTGTGCGCTAGCTTTAGTTCCGACATGTTGCATGAACGGCAGAGACTATCCCTCTGTAGAGGAACTTCAGTCCTGGAGCGGCTGAGGGCCATGAAAACTCTTAATCACGTAAGCCGCTTTTTGCAGCTCAGTCTTTAAAGCATCATTTGCATCGAGCAGCAACTTGGTGCTAGCCAAGGTTTCTTTATTTGCGCTAACACAGCTGGCTAATTCCCCCTCGAGAGCAGAAAACCTATTATTTAATTTATCAACATCGACTGCAGCGCCTTTATCTGCTGTGGTAGGAGAATCGCTGTGTGATGTCAGATTCCTACCCACGAGGGATTTCAGCTCATCAAGCTGCTGCTCAAGCATGTCGAACCGTTGAAAAAAGAGTTCCATGGTGCTCACAGGAATCAGGACGTGCGAAATTCCCATGAGGCTTGCTTCACCTAGGGGTGCGTCTTGATCAATTCTCCTCTGACTAGTGGTGTCCTCCTCTGTAGCATTTTTGTCGGATGCCTGGCTGGGATGAGTAACATCTTGAAGGGCGTCTTGGTTGGAATGAAGATCTGACGTCAGGTAGCTGTTGACCCGCGCATCATCACTGCTGAGTTTGGAAGCAGTACTCGGCACCTGTTGTTTAGCAACCCGTTGAGCACTACCTGCTCCGGCACCGCACGGCGAGCAGTAGGTTGCAATGTCAGCGCCGCTGGTTCGCAGTGGTTTCAGCACCGCCGGCGTCGACGCAGCAAGAGACGTCTGATGGTGAGGAGTTGCGCGGATTGTCGATGATATGCCTCTCTGTATTGGTGTAGGAGCAACTAGCGTGCTCACCTGGTGGGTTCTGCTATTGAGCAAGGTTGGCCTCTTGCTAGTCTGCACCTGACCCTGAGACTTCTCCTTCATCTTTGGACGGCCGAGGATACAAGGCGTGTCCCGCTTTTTCCCCGAGCACTTTGTGTGGCAGGGCTGCTGACATATTGAGCATGTGCTCGTGGGAGGTGGTGACGTTTCTCCACAGACAGCACATCTTAAAGCAATGCTCAGCTGGAGGAGAGGAAGGATTACCAACTGTGAGACACCAAGCCTGATGTGAGCGCCAAGGATTCCCGCCAAAATTTTGCGTCGAGGACTCCCGCCAAAAATCCCGCGCCAAAGCTCCTAACCTCTCCGGGTCTTATCGCTTCAATAAAAAGATCTCCCCGGCTCAAAAAGAGGAGCCACACAATTTACGCTCCTTGTGCATGGAGCCTGCAGGGAGACCGACGAACTAAAACAATAATAACTCACAAAAACACGGTGAGAACCAGCGAAAACCTCACGTCAAACCGGAGCGATGTATAACACGCATGACTACATACCAGAACCGAGAGAGAGACAAGAGATAGATAGATAGATAAATAGATATTTATTTGTACAGAGTACAAAAGGTTCATAATACAGTGAGCATTAAGGTAGTTCACTCGGCCCAGTGGTACTCCACTCAACTAAAGTGACACGCAATGCATAGTCCCCCGTACACAGATCAAAATTTGTTGAGAGCCACTTCGCTCTCTTTTCGCCTGCTTCTTGCGCAGAGTGACGAAATAAGACTTCTGCGCATCTCCCTCCATACCTCACCGAAGTTTGGCAACGTCGTTTTCGAAGCGGGCTTCTTGTTTACACTGACTCGGCAGTTCAAAGGTTATGGAAAGCAAAACATAATGTCATCTAAACCGAATACGAGTTATCGTACAAAAGATGGTAGATTTATAAAAAAGAAACATTTTCTCCAATATAAAGCCATGTTAAATACTCAAAAAAAGGCTATTAAAAAGAATTTGACTAAGACTCGAAGAGAAGGTAACAGAAAGCGTATAATCGATTGGGATGTACTCGGAGAGAATCTTAGATGTAAAGAATGCCAGACCGTTTTATGTTTAACAAGTACCATTGAAGAAAAGTGCCTAGGTCTTCATTCAGTTTTAACAATCAAATGTGATTCATGTAACGCAATAACCAAAGTTGAAACGAGCAGCAAGAATGAAAATGATAAATCAGAAGTAACTGCATCTTTTGTGCTAGGTAAATATTCAATATTATAATACTGCAATTTACTAAATTTCATTTAAACTGAAAATTTTTTGTTATAAATTTTTTTTAAATAATAAGATATGTAATATAATTTATGCAATTTATATAAAATAATTTTCACTAATCGGTTCAATAATGTTCAATAGGAACCGTTTAAGTAACTATTTCCATTAGTGTTTATTTATTTATATGTTATAATAAAATATATTTGTATAAATGTAAATACATTCATTGTAATGTATTATTACATTGTAGGAGCTGTACACGCAGGTGTTGGGAACACAAATTTAAACAAACTTCTTGCATGTGTAAATTTACCATCTATCCAACCGCTTGTATAAGCAGTACAAAACGATAGTAGGATCAGCAATTGAAAATGAAGCTAAAACCAGCTGTTTACAAGCTGCGGTGGAAGAAAAAAACCTAGTCATAGAAAATATAGAAAAGCTACGTAAAGAATTGTTGTATTATAGTTTATTATAAATGTAATCCCAAGTGAATTACATTTATAATAAACATGAATAAAACAAATTAATTAATTACAGTACTAAAATTAAGGTAACGTAATCAAAATTGATTTTGTATTTTGATGAAACAGCTATTTGATTTTTTCGATAAGGCACTGTGTTTATAATAGAATTTGTTGTATATATTTCTGTGTTGTATATATGTACAATACCTACATATTTTTTATAAGTTCAATATTTTTCACTGTTTTTATAAATGTAATAATTGTATAAATTTCAAATGATTTCAGATCGTTTATAATTTTAGAAATGAGAGTTTATATAAAAGCTTTTTGTCTAATTTGTACATCTATTGTATACATATTACTTACTTTACTAATTGATTATGATTATAAATTTATACATACATATAAGCTTTATATAAACCAATCTATATAAAAGTTTTGAATTTTTATTCAATTCCTATAAACTTTCTTTAGGCCACCTGAAATTGCATCGGACATCTATCCAAATTTGAACCTTTTAAAATCATCAATCCTAGATGCACGTCCTAAATCACAACAATCTTTCGATGCTACTGTAGGTGAAATGATTAATATCATTGTTTCCTTCGATACTTGTTGGATGAAACGTGGCAATGGCCGAAGCTAACGATAGCTTAAACAGCTATAGTACTGTGATTGGATTCTTGTCGGGTAAAGTAATCGATTATACAACCAGAAACAGAAAATGTCGGACATGCGATGCAGGGCACAACGTAGATCACGACTGCCGAAAAAACTTTCATGGAAGTGCGAAAGCCATGGAAGCTGATGCTGGCGTGGAGTTAATTAACCATAGTAAAATTTTGAACGAAGCTGGTTTACAAGTCAAATGTATCATCGGTGATGAGGATAGTTCAATGATATCCGCGGTGCGAAAAGACAATCCGAATAATAATATCCACAAATTAGCTGATACAAATCACCTTGTAAAGAATTTTAGTAATGAATTGTATAAGTTGAGAAATTCTCACAAGCAACTGAACCGAAAGGGAGTAATTAATCATATAAAAAAATGTTTTTCTTACGCTGTAAAGCAAAACAAAGGTCAAAGTAAAAACTTAGCGAAGGAATTGCAAAGAATACCGGACCATTTATACGGTCTTCACGAAAATTGTAGCTCTTGGTGTAAGCCTAAAAAAAAGCATAATGTTTTATTATCAGACGATGATTTGTATAAAAAGTTAATGACTTTTTTTGATAAATATGCCGCGAATTCTCACAAATTTTCAGTATCAGCCTCTAGCCAGATCAATGAAGCATTTAATAATATTGTAGCTCATAAAGCCAGGAAAAATGAATGCATCAGTACAAGTGTTGCTAATGATTTTAGAGTAGCTGATAGCGTATGCGTTTTGAATGAAGGTGAAAAATGCGTTTTAAATTATAAAAAGGCACTTGGCTTACCTATAGGGGAAAACACGTCTAAATACGTTGCTGCTGCCGAAAAAAAAGAATAGCAAGAAAAGAAAAAAGTAAATTAGTTTCGAGTAAATTACGAAGATTGAAATTAAAACAAGAACGTGAAAATTTAAGAAAAAATAAAGAAAAGTCGGAAGGCTTGACATATGCAAGTAATTGTAATTTTGAAGTCGATATAAATTTAACTGACAAAGTTTGTGATTCAATATCGAACTCAGACAAAATTGTATATTTTGAGTTAGAATCTACTCTGGATTAGATGCTGACGCTGATATTATTCAAATTGCTGCGAAATATGATGACAACATTTTTAACGTGTACATCAATCCAGAAAAAGAAATTAGTTATGGAGCTATGAAAGTTACCGGTTTCAATAAAATAGGTGCATTGTATCTTCGCGATAAACAAATTGAAACTTTAACAATCACTGAAGCACTGTCATCGTTCAAAAAGTTTTTGTGTTTACAGCCAGAATAAAAAAAAGTCTTATTGGTTGCTCATAACGCAAGTTTTGACAAACGTCTTTTTTTACAACAAATTACAAAGCATGATATGGTTACAAATTTTCAAATGATTTTTGGCTTTGCGGATACTTTATCAATGTTTAAGACATTACTTGTTGATCGAAAAGGTTCTAGAAAATTTAAATTAGAAACACTTTCAACTGATTTTTTAAAATTAGAACTACAAATATTTCACGATGCTGCTTGTGATGTCACAGTTTTAGAGAAGCTCGTCAATGTTTTTGGTTTTAAAGACAATTTATTCCAATTTTCAAAAAAATTTCAAGAAAGCTGCGTTGAAATTCAAACGTCAAAAAAAATTAAAGCGAAAATGTTTTTAAATGAGTTAAAGGGAGTGATTTCAATTGAAATGCAAAAAAGATTGGCGAAACATGATTTCACTTATCAGTCGCTTTTGAAGATTTATAGGAATGAAGGAGATGACGGTATTTTTAAATTTTGTACCAAAAAAGACGAAAATAACGAAGTAATATTAACGAAAAATAAGAGAGTTATATGTAAGTTGATAAAACACTTACAAACTACAGATTTATAAGTTATGCGTTTCGTTCTCTAGTCGAATAAGACTTATTCAATATTATATTTATTTGTTCAATGTATTATTAAGTATTAAGTATTATACGTTATAATTCTATTAATAATGTATTAATGTTGAAAATTTAAGATTTAGTACAAATGTTTAAAAAATTAAGCTTCATATGGCGAAGCTCATAGTTTATGTTAATAAAAAAAGTATATTTATAATTGATTGGATATTTTTGTAATATATTTCCTATGATTTTAACATATTTTTCATATTAAACGGTTTCTTTTTATTTTTGATATTCACGTTTACAGTTAATTGCAATATTTTATTAACAAATGAAATCATCATAAATATTATCATTAAACAATATTATAATATTCACAAAGATAATGTATTGCTTTACTACCGTACTACGATACACGTGTACGGCGAATTGTTGCGACGTTGCCAAGTCTCGTGCCCATCTCCCGCGTGGCTCATATGACCAAGCGAAAAACTCAACAAAACGCATAATTCGGATTAAAATTTCTCAAAATTTAGTATCGCAAGCTATATTAAGCAAAATGGCATCTTAATCTTAATATTCTAAAGTTTAACATACTAGATTTTTAAAAATCCAGCAATATAACTCACCATGCAGTTAAGGGT
>UCOL01005867.1:0-10621 GCA_900474335.1 Ormyrus nitidulus | reverse complement strand
CGTCGTCTGAGCTCGCTCCGCGGAAATCCTGGGCTCCGGCGCTTAGGGTGAAACCGCTGCCGATCCGCGGCGCCTCGGCGATCAGCCAATCAGAGGCCGCGGTTTCATCCCTACTTTGGCGCACCCCGAGGTGACGAGCTCGCGAAACGGCGGCGCCTCGCGACACTCGATCGCCAGCCGATCACCGGGACACATCTCGTCTTGAGCTCTAGCTACCTTAGAACCGCTTTTATGCTCACCGCATTTCAATTCGACCGGTCAATTAAATTTAGTTTTCGTTTACTTTATTTTTTTGTATTTTATTATTCGCGCAGTGCTCTACTGGTAAAAATTTAAAAATAATAAATAATTCGTTACTTATGTCAATAACCCTCTCCTTTATCGCTATCCTCATCGCCGAGCGGACGTCAAATTGAATTAAAATATATGTTTAATTTATATCGCAACGTTGATTATACTTAGAAAAAAGTTTAGTGAAAATTACCATACTGCATAGTAAGGCCACCACAGACTCTCAAAACCAAAAAAATTACCATACTTTATAGGAAAATTTACCAAATAGTATAGTAAAATTTCTTATATACATAGGAAATTCTACGGTTAATATAAGAAAATTTACCAAACAGTAGAGTCAAATTTCTTATAAAGTATAGTAATTTTTTGGGTTTTGACAGTCTGTGGTGGCTTTACTAGACGGTATGGTAATTTTTACAAGATTATTTGTAATTTTTACTATATTTTTTCTCTCAGTGTAGTTTCTTTTATGTATAGATACACGGAAATTTTTTGGCTAAAAAATGCACCTGCTATAATCAGATAAGAGATTATAAAAAGTGATTTAAAATAAATCCGAGAACACGCTTCAAAAAACTCTAAAAATTTCAATGATATTTTATCACTTATTTATATGAATTGAACATAGAACAGCCGCGGCGATGCTTATCAAACTAAAAACAGACGCTCCCCGGTACAGAGCTAGATAACATCTCCGCAAAAACGTCAAATTCCATTCAGCGACAAATATTGATTGATTTAATGGCTGCCGGAGGTAAAATATTAATCGACGTCAAAGGCAGCAGCCGGGAGGAAAAATAACGCGTCATAAATCAACATAGATTTTTCGCGAAACGAAGTCAAACGAGGGTAAACAATCCGCGTTTCCAAATCCTTCCGAATAAATCCCGCACTTCCCGGTTCAAAATAGAAAAAAAAAACACACACAAAAAAGGGCGAAGGGCAGTCGTCGAACAACAGCGGAAGTCCAGATACGAAGCAGAGCGGAAAACAAGCGGCCGATGATGAAAGCGGAAAAAGAGTCGGGGAAACACACTTGCGTGATTCGCAATTACTTGCACGGCCAGCGAAATTAATGATTCGACGAGCGAACGATGACCGGAGAACGTAAACCTCACCGCTACACACTAATCGCCAAATGGAAAAGTTAGCGCGAAAGGTTGGACTCTTGCTCGGCACCTCCATCAATCCTCCTGTACACCTACAAGCTCCGAAGTCCTCCCTGCGAAAGGCTGGGAGCTTTTTCTTCGGCCGGACAGTAATTGCTTAATTTGGGTAGGAGACGCGGTTAACCGCACCTTGATCGAATTGGCGCTCGTTTCGTTTTACTTTGCTAATTTTTTAGTTTATTACCGCGCTGTACGCCTACGTTGACTTGCTGGAGAGGAACTGATCATGATTTACAACAACGGCGCGGTTTTAAATTTTTTAGAAAAATCTATTTTGAGAAACGTATACCTGGATAATTTAGATATTCGAGTTTTTATACTAATTGTGAGAAAGGAGTCTTATAAAATTAGATTGAAATATAATTTTACGTATAATTGATTAAAAATGGCAGTATAGAGTAATTATATAATTACTCTATAATTATATAATTATGTAATTAAATTTATTTAACATGCACTCTCTCTGAGAAACTATTTATTTTCTGTTACTTAAATTAAATAAGTTATAATTACATTAAGATAATTTTCCTGTACTATAAATGAACATTTAACGCAAAAATTATGCATATTACGGCCATTTCCAGGAAAATTAAATTAGAACTTGCGTTTCTCTATTGCTTTTGTTTACACAACGATTTCTATTTTAAATCAACAAAACTATCTTTAGTTACTCATGCAAAATAAATTTTTTTTTAATCTTATTTAACGTCGAATGTTACGCTACCTTACGGCTTGCCAAATCGCGACGAGACGGCTTATAAAGGTGTCATCCGAACCACCTGAGCTTTGATGTTATTAGACTTGTAAATAAATATGCAAACTAAATTTGATAATTCTGTTTAAATAACAAAAATCATCTTTTATATTTATAAAATTTATTCGATAATATTGCAGCTACAATTTTAATTCATCTGCATAAAAATAAATATAAAGGATATTTATAGTCAAAACGTTATTTATAACCCACTGAATGTGCAGGTTAATTTAAAATAGAATATTGTCTCGAAATGTTATTGCCTCAAAATATAAATATAAATAAACTGTGATTGCACGTTTTTATAAAATTGTTATAACATTTTATGTTTTGAAACACCAGTTATTTGAAATATATTATTTCATATTTCATTTAACAGAAGCTAAAATAAAATAACTTAGCATTTATGTGTTAAATTTTATTACAAAACCAGTTTTTATCTCTATTTCAAAAAAATAAATTAACAAAAAATAGGTTTTTGATAAATAAACTGACTACAGTGTGATTTTCTTTCAGGGAAACAGGCAGCTTAGCGTTAGTTATCAGAAATTTACATGGCAACAACGGAGGATTTCCTGTTAAACTCAAGGGGAATATTCATGAAGTAACAATGAGATTCCGATATGTATATCTACGAAAAGATTATAAGCCATAAATATAGCTGTAGCATCGACTATAATATGTTTAAAATATGAATTTTATCCACAAAGATTGAATAATTTTGTATATTAAAGAAATGCTTAATAAATAAATCATGTTAAAACAAGTATTCGAAACTTACAGACAGAAAGAATAATTAAAACTGCATATATCTTTATTTATAACTTCATAACATCTTCTTTATAAATTTTCTGCATGTTTATAACACAGTAAATAAATATAAGAAATAGGTCATACTGGTTCTCAGAAGCTGTTAGAGTTAATATTAGTAATTTATTACTTTTAATGACATTAGCAACTATAACTTAACTATTCTTAGACAATTGCAAACGATTCGTCCAATTAGAGTACAGAGATTAGTTCGTGCTATATAAGTTAGCGATGCCGCCACGGTCGCTCTTATCGAACGAATACATTAATTAAAACTACTTCCAAAGTTTCCTACTGCATATTCCGACTTGCCGGAGAAAGGCATTTAGCAGCTAGAAACACAGTATTTCCGTCCGAAGATCTTCCGCCGCCTCGATCTTATAATGCTAAAAGACCGTCGCTCGCAATACCCATTACCCGCGATTACCCCTCCAAGTTTTCCAGCAGTTCGGAACCAGCAGAAACTCATCCCGGCCACTCGCGCAACACCCTGCCGTCAATTCCAACGTCGGCTCGTACGTTTTATCAGGCTTCCCCGAAAACACCTCCTCCCATAATTGGCGCTCCGCCCCATCGGAACTCTTTCCCCCCAATTTGCCCCGGCGTATCTCTCCCGATGCAGCGGGGAGAAATCGAGGCCATCGATCCTTCGGGGGGAGGTGGTGGAGAGAGGCGGCGCTAAGTGCGCCAAGTTCGTCCGTACGTCTCCCGCGCGTCCTTTCTCTCACCGGAGGTTCATCCGCCGGGGGGAGGCAACGGAATGAAGTTAGCGCTTCGCATAGTTTCCTTCAGGGGGCGAGGAGCATTGTCTCATATCGCTGGCAACGAGCCAGTGATTCGAGAGCGAGCGGCAGCTGCGCACACTTTCCAACGAGGCGCCGCGCGTCCGGCGAAAGAACGGCCGAACGGCGAGATTCGAGCGGCTGCACTCTCACCGCTGCGGCCAGCTTGCCCATTTTAAATGCACAGTAGGGCCGTCCGACGAAGTAACGTTCACGCTTACTGCTGTATTCACTGCTTGGGGGCTTTCAGTCCTTCGTCATTGTTCTTCTTCTTGTTTTCAGTGATAATCGTAGTTATTATGTACTTTTACTTAATTTTCCAGAGGTTTTAATGGACTTAAGTCAAAAGCAGATTCAGCTATTTTTGATGGTTACTCTTTATCTTCAATTTGCTAAGAAGTAACGTAGTTTTCATCGAAGCATTTCTCCCCGCCTCATTTAAAAAAAATTGAATCCACCCCTAATTGACCCGTACCAATCACTTGTTGATCAGTCAAATTCAATTATTTATCACCGTCTATCGTCGTGCCTCTCCAAGGCGCGGGGGTCATTACACCTTAACTGCTTCAGCACCCTTGAACTTTCCTGCCTCTGTTCCAACGCACTTATTTCCGCCGTTGACTCATACGGCACTGCGCCGACGCTGACCGCACCCTCGATATTTCTCCGTCTCGGCTATTATACGGCAGTCCGCCGTCGCCCGATGCCCTCTTCGCAAGCCTCACGTCGCCGGCAGAAGGAAGAGGCACGTTTCTGTCGGCAGCCGAGATAGGTAACACGATTGTGCACTCTGGTTGCGCGGCCCCCCCGACGCCGTCTTCTTCGCCTCCTGGATTCAGGTCCTTGCCACCGGGCTCGTGCAACAGGTTATGGGCCTCTTTTTGCGTTATTGCTCCTTCTTTCGCTTCCGCATGAAAGTCGCATTATCGGGGGGAGCGGAGGTGAGCCGAGTCTCGAGAATTCGTTATTTAACAAATAACGTTTATAACGATATTTGAAATTTTTATAGCTATTAAAGGGTAATATAAGTAACGCAAAGGCTGTTTCTGCGAAAAGGAATTGCTCGGAAAGAACGCGAAGTAAATTTTTATTTGCAAAAAAAGAAAATTTTATTTAAGAGGAGAAATTTTCTGCAGGTAACTCGGCAAAAAATACCATGGACGGAGTATCTTCTTCTTGTCACTTTTTTCCGCGCAAACGCTCTTAAAAAGAAGAAAATAAACCCTCGAATTTATTCAAGCAACTTAGATTACAAAATTAATACTTTGGTTTATTCATTTCATGCATACTTTATTTCGCGCTTTACCCTTTCAGCTAAATTAAAACAGTTTCTGTACAGAAATAATTTAAAAAAAAATCTTTACGTTTACATTTGTTTTTACAAAAAGCTTTCGAAATTTATTTTGTATTTTAAATAAACTTTTGCATTGTCGACTTTCGCTTCCGCGTAATCGCCAGTACACGTACTTCTAAATAAAGTTTACGTTATTCTTACTTGCAAAGACACAAATAAAACCCGAAATATATTTTGCCATGAATGATATAATCAAAAACGTTAAAATAAATTTCCGTAACAAAGAGGGTCGGGGCTAAATTCCAGCCGCGCAAATCGTCGAAACTTCAAAGCACTTCCTCGGTGCAAACTCAGATTAATAAACTAAAATCCACTCCCAGCGTCAAAGCTGAAACGCCTGGCAATTGAAGAGGGCGAAATGAGCTGCGCGCGCGCGCTCGAGAGAGAAAGAGCTCGGCCGAGAGGGAGATGGGGGGGGGGGGGGCGGCAAACGAAGGAAGTGCGGGAAGGTGCGCGCGTGCCGTGCGACTAAAGCGCTTTTAAACACACTCGCGGTCTTTAGCGGAGTGCAAACTTTGCGTTCGCACAATGGCAATGCCTCGAATATAACTTTTAATTGGCTCTTTCAATTTGCAGCGCGTGCGCAAGCGCGCGCGCCCGTAAGCTCCGACGACCCTGACCAAGCCTCGTCACGCGAGGCGTTTCTTTGTACAGAGCGAAGCTGAGATAGAGAGAGAGAGAGAGAGAGAGCTTTGGGCGAAACGAGCGCCGCAGCAGGGATGTCTGTACGTAGCCCGACCTTTATCTACTTAGTCGGGCGTCGTTTCGCTTTCTCTATATTGCCTAACGGCTTAAGGATGTTTTTAATTGCGAGCAGCCGGCGGTTGCCTGCAAGAAACGCCACGAGTGCTCGCGCGCTCGGCTGCGAGCGTTTTCGGGCTTTTACAGCTTACGAATAAAGGCGCGGAAAATTTAAATGCTATTAATGGGACGGTAAAGTCTGCGCGAATTGATCGTGGCGGGTTCGTCGGCGACTTCGAAGGTTTTCCTATCTTTTTTTTTTAAATGATTTATTTCTCTTGTTTGAGTAACAAGGAGAGTTTTACGCGTTTGAGTGAAGGGATATGTGTAATTTTGGGACATGTTTTATAGTGCAAAAATTTAAAGGAATCTACGATAATTTAATTATAGACTGCCTTCGTTTATATATTATTACATTAAAAAACATATATCCCAAAGTAAAACAGTTCCGCGTCCCCACCTAAACATGTAAAACATTTCTTGCAAATTGTAATGTGTTAAAGTTAATTTTCAAGCATTATAATGATCATAATTAGACAAAAAAAAATAAAACTGAGTAATATTGAAGTTCATTATAAACCCCAACTTCGTCAACCCGCGCAATCCACTTAATTGAAGCGAAAGGTCAAATTCCCAGCTGCGAAGCGACCGTTAATGCTCGGCCAGCAAAGCTCGAATCGTCGAAAAAGCCCCGAGGCGCGAGAAAACACGAGGCGCAGAAAGCGCACCGGAACTCCTAAGCAACTCCGGCGACTGAAAACGAGGAGGGAGAGAGAGAGAGAGAGAGAGTTGGGTAGATAGCGAAGCTCGGCGCAGATAGAGAGACACGCCTGTTAGTTTCGATGACGCCGCTCTCGGAGCTCGCGGGCTTACGGCGTGTCGGCGGGGTTTTAAAGGATCTCTCGCTTCTCGCTTTAACGATTGCCCGTTTGCCGCGGCTCGGGCCGCAGGGAGACGCGACCGAGTCTGGAGGGGCTCGAGAGCTGCTTGGTCGACTGTTTTCGCGCCCCTCTCCCGCGGCATAGCAGCTATTTGTTATGGGAGCCTGGCCGTGATTTATGCCTTCCCTTTGTTGTTCGGTGCAGGCGAAAAACTTAGGGGATCATTAATTTCGAGGCACTCGATGCGCGCGGCCTCTTGTTAACCTTCTTCGGGGGAGTAACGTTTAACCTGACTTGTCGTGTTGCCAGGGAATTCGAGTGATAAAACGACGTTAATTGAGAATGATGAGGCAGTTTATCATAAATAGAATGATTTTCTTTCAGAGAAATTTCCTGCGATATGCTCGTTCAGGGTTCTATTAATATCTATATGACCGGTCGCGTTTTAATGTTAAATTTTGCTTAAAATATGTATAGCATTCACGCTGAAGCACGTGTAAATTAAAAGATGCACACGAATTATATCAGTTTCGCAACTACGCATAAAATGTCCGCGAGTTACTGATGCTCGAAATTGTCGCTCGTTTCGCAGAAAATTCGGACGGTAACAACAGTTTAATATTGAAAGGAATTAAACAAATTAATTTATTGCTTACCGCTCGAAATTTCGTAAAAAGATGCACCAAAAAATAATGTCCTCTATCTCAAACAGATACAGTTTCTCGCAGCTATTTGCATAGATAAAGGAAGCTCGATAAAAAAAAAAAAGTTGGGCGCAAAGCGTCGACCTCGTTTTTTCAGCCAAACAAATCTTCTCTCGCACTTGATAAAATTCGAAACATCTGCATATCCCGAGCGAAGCGCGCGCCTCTCGGTGTCCGATTCCACCTCCCGCCCCAACGACGCCTCGTTCCGCGCAGCGCCGTGCAGAATGTTGCCGTCGTCTGGAAGACTCATGCGGGACTACTTAGCCGCGGGAGCAACTTCTTTCCTGCACTCAGCTGCATTTCCCGCGAGGCGTCTTTCATCGAACGCCGGGACATTTAACCCCTCCGCAGTTTCCGCAGTTGCGCTTTTAGATCTTTAATTTAGATTACGGAGCCGCGGAAGAGAGAACTGGACGAGGGTAATCTTGCTGGAATTAATGTGGCTGCGTAAAAGGAGCCGAAGCCATTAGCGTTCCATTGAATGTGCGCTGATTCCTCGCTCTCGCGGATTGAACGAGCGGAGCTTCAGAAACGGCGTCTGTTTGATGCTTATCGCGATGTTTTGTACGGGGGTGTTTACGATGCTCTTGTGATTACAGGGGATGGTATTTAAGGCAAAACCAGCGCGGTTTACGAGCTGAATCGCTGTAATTTCGTATTATTGTTTGTTATAGTTTGCGTTTTGCTCGAGTGCGCAAGAGTTTTTCTCGTAAGTGGACTTATTAGAAGTAATTTTCTTCGTCTTTTTTAGAATAAGCATCCAGCACAGAAAGATGACGGCTATTTAAAGTATTTTTACGTACTTTTGAAAAACTCATTATTCTGTCTCCTTGAACAAAGTCACCTATCTTAGTTCTTCAAAAATTATCACTTTTCCGAACTGCAAAAAAAAAGAACAAACCGAAGCCTTCCTAAAACCGAGGAAAATAGCAGCGTCGCGCGAGCAAGGTAGATGTGGGCGGAGGACTCGGGCGCGTAAAAGGCAACATAATGCGCGGAGGTGCCTCTACAAGGTAAAGTTTAATTGCGAACAGCTAGATGGAAGTGAGTCGACGCGCTCTCGGAACTCCGGAGCGTTTCTCCCTGTTTATTACAAAAGACGATCGTTAAATTGCGTGCCGTTCGCTCCGAAGTTAAGTTTTATCAGCTTCAAGTGCTTCTCTCTCTCTCTCTCTCTCTCTCTCTCTCTCGCGGAGAGAAGTTATTATTAACTGGCAAATTTAATCTTGCCATTTTTGACTAATGTTTCGCTTGAAATCTGTCGTAAAGAGATAAAGCAGTTTGGCAAAAGATAAAGAAACCTAACCGAGAACGGCTGTGCCTCAAGGAAATTTAGACACTGCAAAGACAATAGAATATTTACTTTCGTAACTTACATCATTTCTCGAGTACTGTTTTTAACCACTTTTTAGTATTTAGTTAATTAATGCAAACTTACGTACAAACTTATAGTATATGTAAAGTAAAGATTACACAAGAGCAGTTAAATGTAATGAATAAAATAATTTCAAGTGTGAATGAAATTTTAATTATAATTTAACAATTTTAGAAAAATTCATATCCACTGTAAATGTGATAAAAGTCTCAGAGTTTTTTTAGAGTTTGAAGCTCAAAATAAAAAGCTATATGGCAGGAAACTAAAGGCAGATCTTTTTGAACTATAAATTCCTTTTCTAAATTACAATTCAACCATTCTTTGTACAAGCTCCGAAAACTTAAAATTTTTACCACTCAAAATTAGACAATCCACTTCAATAAAAGCTTTCCAGACAAATATATTTCAAGAATAGGTAGCATTATAGAGAATCTTGTCTAGAGTTGTCCTTAGGTCACGATAAGGTGAATACCGAGATTACAAGGATGTGAGGACCATGCAAAATTTCCCCTGTTTACAGATGCAATTTCACCGTTAGCTCAAGAAATCCGCGCAAAGCATGCACTAATTTGGAACTTAGACTATTGTTTTAGTTTTGACATTGTATTATGTATAATTTATTTATTTTTTTCAGTGCATTTTTCCGTGAAAATTTATAATAGTGAGTGAATATAGAATTTTTCAATAATAATGCAGTATCGCGATAGCTGAAAAAACTTGTTTTCTCAGTGTAAATATTTGAAATTGAAATAAAGGCATTTAGATTTGGAGTTTGATCCTCTATCTGATCCTCTACCTCAATATACTATTTACATATTTTCCGAACACCTTGTGTACACGTATAATTTTAGTAACAGACTTATAAAAAATTGCATGTATAAGAAATATGTGTCTAATAAAATGTATACCAATTTTAAGTTATATTGTTGCATTACACATCAATGCATTTAAAAAATTAAAACATTCCCAACTAAACGTTTGATTGGCAGAGGAGCGTAGTAAAATTCGAGTGAATATTCGATATTATCAGACGAATAACATTGAATAAATGAAAATTTACTGTAACTGTAAATGAAAATTTAATTTAAATTTAAATTGCGGAGAAATTGAAATTAAAAAGTTTATTATATTGTTTAATCATGAATAAATATTGCCTGTTAATATAATTTAAATTTCCAATTTGCATGGAAGTTGTTTCCCGTCCTTCGATCAGTAAAAACTGTGATTATTAGAATAACCTATCCTTAAACACAAATTTGAGAAGCCCAAGGGAAGAAACCCACTTGGAAACCGTACATCAAAAATGAAACAAGCCCGAAGAAGCCGGGCGAAGCAGGATATACGAGCATTACGGCGTCTCGAGGCCCTGAGGACATCATCCGTCGGACGACGTCCACTCCGCGGCACGCAAGATAAAACGAACAGAGACAAAAAAAAAATAAAAAAAAAACAAAAAAAAAAAATGCTCGCCGAGAAGAGAAAGAAAAGCTCGCTTGCGTCCACGTAGAGCCATGTAGGAAAAGCAAAAGGCGCCGGGCTGTGAGCAGCCGATTTGCCCCGAACAATTTTGAAAGCTTTTCGCCTCAGCAGAATAACCGAAAGGATCCCTATCTCTCTTCTTCTCAGAGCGAACAACTAGTTCTCTTCGAAGAAGAGCCGATGGATAAAAGCCGTTCGCTCGCCTCCTTATATCCCGCTTCCCCTTTTTTTCTCGACGCGCCTGTATTTTCTTCCTCCGGGGCCCTCCTCCCTCC
>UCOL01005866.1:0-10621 GCA_900474335.1 Ormyrus nitidulus | reverse complement strand
TATTATAAAATTAAATTTTTTTTTTGAATTTGTAAATTGTAAAAATACAAGTTTTGGAGAGTCTCATTAGATAACTTCAGTAGAAGTTTTAAAAAACTATAAGTATTTTAAAACTTCTCCAAAACTTAAGTTTTTTTACGCGGGTTATTATTATGCAGCTAGCTCCTCCTTATAGGCAACCCGTTAATTAAAAATGTCAAGCGATAGACCCTTTATGCTGCGGCATACATAAAACGATAACTTTGTTAAGCGCAAAATGTGGCAGAAAGGTACTAAAGTAAAGTGTACTATTTTCTACTTGACAATTCTTACTTAACAATTGATCAAAATAATACAAAAAAAGCATTCAATTTAATCAGCAAGTTTCACTTTCCACAGAATCTTCACCCAGGGAACTTTCAATTTTCTATCAATGCAACAATAGAAACGCGAAATGACTCACGTGCCTGCATCTGTAAAAAAGAAAAACGGCGAACGAAGCGCCCGAAGCCCAGATGTACGTATATACACCACCCACATACATTACATCCTGCTCTCTCTCTCCCACAATGTGCATACGCGCGATTAGGCTTCATCGTCGGGGTCATCGTTTACATCTCCCCGCGCGTCGAAAGGTTTCCACGGTGCCCCAAAAGGGTAACTGCTTTCTCTCCCTCTTTCTCCTCGCGGTATACAGGCGCTCGTCTCGCTCCGCGCTCTCCGTGCACTTGCGCAAGTCCGCGCGGTGATATAACGATATTAAAAGAAGCCGAAAGATCGTATCGGCGCGCACAACTGGAACTATTTAGAAAATGGCCGCGCGCTTGCTTCTTTCGAAAGGCGGCCCCGGTGTCGGCGGAGATTCGGCGCGGCATTACATTGTTGAATGAGCCATTGTGCCTACTCGCCGTTCCATCACCGGGTTATTGATAGAGTGTCGGGGATACAAATGCGCCGCGAGTTATGGAGGCGCGCGATTATGCAATTCCCGAGGATAATCGTAAAGCATCGCGTTAAGAGGAGAACGTCGGCGAAAATAAAATGAATTACGCATTCAGTCCGAGAGCGGCGCGGGATTCGCTATTAATTATTCAGGACTCGTGAATAATTTTAGTATGGAACGAAGACAGGCGGGGGGATGCTCTTGCTATCGATCGCGCCGCGGAAGAAGAGCAACTTAAAAAAGCATCGGCTCGTCGTTCTTTTTTTTTGGTTTGCTCACTTTTTAACGCGAACGTGCCCCACATCGCCGCGCGAGATCAATAGGATAAATTATAAAAAATGTTCTTTTATCGCGCGATAAAAACTTCAAAGTACACCTCCCTCTTTGAAAAGCTATTTTTGCAGCTTTCTTCCGCTTGGAGAAACGATTTGGGCGGCAGATATTCAGCACTAATCCGTCACTCAAAATTTCGCCCCGACATAGCCACCTCCAGCGTCCCCGATCCTAGAAATAGAAACGGCACAAAAGAATTAACTTTCCTCCGGCGGAAACAAGTCGCTAAGCATCGCGGAAGACGCCCAGTGCCGATATCGCAAAATCCATACTCATGCCGAATGCCCGGCGCCTCGGAGGCGAATTATCCTCCTCGGAGGAGCATCTCGGCGAGGAATCTCGCGCGAAAGTGTGGGCGTCCCTCCGGAGAGAGAGAGAGAGAGAGAGAGAGAGAGAGATCATCGATCCGCGGGGAGAGGGAGTTGGGTGCAGCTCGACTCGTCGGATGTTCCCGTAGGTCAGGCTTGACCCGCGATTCTTGGATTTATATGCCTCGCGAGCTCACACCCACGATGTATCCGTATCGATTTGGCTCGTCGGCGGGCCCCTCCTCGCCAGCGAACAATCTTTGTAATTGATCGAGATTCGAGCGCGCGCGGCGAGCACTACTCTCCCTTTTCCGGACGTTGTAATGCAAATTATTGCGCGGTACTGGGATTTCGCGGCCCGATCGCCGAGGTCGGATATACGCGGACGAGGCGAAGGCTGGGCCCGAGATGTTTCCTGCCGCGCTTTAATTGCGTATTTATACTAGAGATATGGGGGAGAGAGGGCTTTTAAATGATATGCAAAGTGAATGTACGAGAGGCTTCGGGCGCGGTCGTGTAATTGCTTCTTTTCGGCGGGATTCCTTGGATTATTCAGAGAGAGCTGGAATGATGACTCCTTGCGTGTCGGAATTTCAGCTTGTAAGAAAGGTTGGTTATAGTCTAACCAATATGTTGGTTATAAAAAGAATCCTGCAATCATCGTAAATAAAAAAATTAAAGTATTTAAATAATTCATGCTGTAATTTTTGTTATTATTAATACCGAAAAAATAGTAGGATTGAAACGTACTAAATGAGATCGATATTTCAATTCGTTCTAAAAAGAAGTCTTACAACTTCAGACAGAATATTTTTAAAAAAAGGTATTTTTAATCATTTTTATACCCCTCTAACCTCAAAATCACAACTTTGACATGATTTTTCAGCTCTCTTGGTTATAAAATAAAGTTCGATACTAAGTGTGTAAGTTGATTTTTGCCTCTTTCGACTTTTCTCCTTCGCTTCGCTCAGGCGAAAAATGTCTCACTCGGCAAATAATCAACCCACCAGTCGAAATGTACTATCTAATAAAGAACTTAAAATTCAATTAACCCATAATCTTACAAGTAAATTGATATGATTTCTAGTTTACGCAAAAAGAAGAAAAAGATTTTAATAGAATTATTGAAATCCTAAAAATTTAAGGTTACAAAACGTAATTTATATCTGTACAAAGAAAAGTAAGCCACGACTATATTATAATGCACCTAATGCAATCTTAAATTTTTTCTTCCATCGAATCATTCAATCTGATACACATAAAGTACGTGACGCCTCAACGATCATCTTTCTCACGAAGACGTGATCTAGGCATCGCTCAAAAGCAGCCACGCCTTCATCGCCCATTTCGGTGATGAAAACCTTCTCTTCTCTATTAAATCAAAAATTCTCCAACAACAAAAAGGAGCAAAAACTTGGAAGTGAACGTTCTTATCTGCGGTGGAAAAAGTAATAGCCGGGAACTATTTCACGGCTTTCGTGCAGCGAAGAAATTATTGCCGAGAACAGTCAAGAGCGCTCGACTCGATATATATATATAAGTACTGCATAAAAGTGTTGGCGTAATCAGCTTTACGCACGAGATTTCTGGAATGTATAAAGAGCCGTGACCTTTATACTCGCGATTTCGAATCTAACTCAAACGAAAATTTTAAATTAATGCTCCTACTTTCGACCTTTGGGCGTGAAAGCGATACCTTTCCTCGACCTTTTAGCTTGTCCAATGTTAAGTTTTACGTCAAATAGGTATTAAATTAGTAGCGTATAAAAAGTTTGGAGGAGCGGTGAGTGCCAAAAATTTGGTTAAATCAATGACTTGGAAATCGAAAGGATAATTTCAAACGTTATTATAAAATGTTATAATTTTGTTTACACAAATATATTATTTTATTGATTTTATTGGTTTTTAATTAATTTAGAAAATTAAAATCTTTTAACTTGTGACACAGTTTTCTGGAACAAAGTTTGTTATTTTAACTCAGTTATCGATACCTTTTATAACTTTAATGCTCGGATAAGATATTAATGTTATCGTTTTATAAATACATCTTTACTTAAAACATCAAAATAGTGTCCAGACAGAGAATATCATTCGAAGTGAAAGCAATTAATGCGAATGATTTACTAAAAACAAGATCATGCGGTTTTTAAAAGTGATTTTTCTTTTCTTAATAATACATAATTCTTTCTCTCAAGATGCTCCTACAGTTCATACTCGTTTAGGAAACATTAAAGGTCAATATTTAACTTCTTACCAAGGCAGAAAGTTTGAAGCTTACGAAGGAGTTCCATATGCACTCCCACCAACGGGAGACAGAAGATTTGAAGTAAGTAAAATAACTCTTATCGTTAAACTAAAAAAATACTGCATTCAATTCGTATATCATTTAACCGTAGCCTCCAGTACCCATCAAACCTTGGTCAGGTGAATGGTTAGCCAACAAAAAAATCGAATGTCTGCAACGAATTCGTATTCCAGCGGTTGAAAATCAATACGTTATTGGCGATGAAGACTGTTTATATCTCAACGTTTACACTCCAATAAAAAAAAATAACGCATCTCTTCCAGTCATAATCTTCATACACGGCGGAGCTTTTCAATACGGATCCAGCACCAAATTCGGGCCTCAATTCTTAATCGATCACAATGTCGTTTTCGTTTCTATTGCTTATCGCCTGGGAGTACTTGGATTCTTAAGTACAGAAGACCATGTAATCCCGGGCAACATGGGTTTGAAAGATCAAAGTTTAGCTCTTCGGTGGGTCAATGAAAACATCGACTCCTTTGGCGGAGATCCCAACAAGGTAACCATCACAGGACTGAGCGCGGGAGGTGCCAGTGTACACTACCATTATTTATCACCTATGAGCGCCGGATTGTTTCACAGTGGCATCTCCTTTAGTGGCACAGCTTTAAACTGCTGGACACAAGTGGAGCACTCGCGCGAAAAAGCAATTAAATTAGCCGAGCTAATGGATTGCCCTACCAACAACTTCCGTGATATGGTACGATGTTTTAAAAGTCGACCCGGAAGCGACCTAGTTGATGCTGAAAAAGTTTTCATGGTGAATATAAAATATTTCTCTCTTTGTTTTTATTTTTTAAAAAACTAATACAATATTTTATTCGAGATTTTATTTCTTAATTGACTGGTGTTTTTAAACAATGTTCATCATGCAGCCGTGGAATTTAAATCCGTTTACTCCATTTGGCCCGGTAGTTGAGAGATCAACAGAAAATGCTTTCATCGATCGTTCGCCAGTTGAAATAATAAATAGTGGTGATGTGCAAGATGTGCCATGGATTACTGGTGTAGTGAGTCAAGAAGGATTGTATCCTGTAGCAGGTACTACAGTTATTGCATTTTAATCGAATAATTTTTTAATCATTTTTATTTTCTTTGCAGAATTTGCAAGAAAAGAAGAAGTCTTGTCCGATCTGGATAACAACTGGGAACAAATAGCTCCATTATTCTTGGATTATCAATACACGATACCAAAAAGTATGCAAGCCAGTGTTGCAAGAAAAATTCGACAACATTACTTTAAAAACAATCCTATCAATAAAGAGAACTTGCAATCCTTGATAAAATTGGTCAGTGATCGATTTTTTGTCAGAGACGCCGAGAAAGCAGCTAGAATGCAAGCGAAAGCCAATGGCAATGGCGTGTGGTTCTACTACTACTCATACAGAGCATCTGCAAGCACCAGTAATGAAATGTCTAACAGTACAGAAAACTTTGGTAAATTGTGCATTCATTTAATAAAATTAGTCTTTTTATTGTTTCTTAATAAAGTATAAATTTTTTTCCTAAAGGTGTAAGTCATGGTGATGATGTGCGGATGGTTCTTCATAATAATGTAATCAATCCATCAGCCAATCCATCAGACTTGGAAGTACATAAAATGTTACTAAAATTTTGGATAAATATAGCTCAAAAGCGGTAAACAACTCATTAAATCTTAATAATTGTGTAATAACGAAAATCATATACATGAAATTTTTTAATTTACCTCAGGATACCTAATAATGGCTTGGAGTGGCAGTCAGTAAAATCGTCAGAAGAATATTTAAGTTATATTCACATAATAGGACCGAACAATTGGGAAATAAAACAGAATTCAAATTTAGGAGAAAAACATTTCTGGGATTCCATTAACTTTAATGAAAATATAATAAATTAATCTTTCTTGTGTTTCTCAAGCAAGTTAAATAATGTAAAAGTATATTTAAATATTAAAAGTGTATATTTAAATAATATTACAAATTAGATTTTATTTATTCAGATTTAAATTTTAATTTTATGAAGGCTTTTCCTCCTTTTGGTGCCTCACTGTTTCTGGGGTATTCTAACTTTGACTTAGAAATTGAATACAAAAGAGTTTTTTTTCGTAGATATAGATATCAACAATTAATATCATTGATATAATTTTTATCTTTGTCTACATATCAAAATCAAGATGAACATTACTGTCATTACATAATACATGCAAAAAGTACCATTAAATCATTCTATTTTACGCTAATTAAAAAATTAATTAAAAACAAGTGGAACTTATAATCATCAATAATATAAATTATTTTTCATCTTTATATTTAAAACTGCAACGTTTTTAAAGTTAAATCATCGAAGTTATATTTATACGACTTATCAAGTTAAATGATACTGGTTGTTGACTACTTATGACCAAAAGGTTGGGTAATGAAAATATTTATCGTTTTGTAATATTACTAAAAATGTAGATAAATGATTTAAAAATTATGTTTCTTTTAATTTTGAATATATAATGATTGTTAAAACTAAAAAGTTCAGAGTTTCAAATAATAATTTATAAGTTTTTTCATATAAGTCCTTCCCTTCATATAATAAAACCCAAAGATAACCGTTACGTAGATAATAAAAATACGATTGCAATATAAATACTATTCAATAATGTCCGTTATAAAAAATGATTAAGTTAAATGTTTATAAGAGATAATTTTAATATTTGATTAAACGAAATCTTGACTCGTCTTAATCTACAATCACAATTTGCGTATAAATTGTAATGAGCTACACTTCTCACAATTCATTTTTTGATTGCAGTCATTCACTAGAACTTGTAAAAAACACTCGTTGCAATATTATTAGTGGTTTAATTTTATTGAAAAGAACGTTAACGTAACTCAAAGAGTAGTTAATACTTCAAACTAAGGACAATGATTACGTTTTTAGTTCTACTAATTAGTAGTGTAAGTAGAATTTTCGCCTTTGAGAATTCACCGACAGTACAAACTCCGTTGGGAGGAATTCGAGGATCGTACCAAGAAGCTTATAGTGGGCGAAAATATGAAGCATATGAAGGGATACCGTATGCTTTACCACCTACAAGTGAAAAAAGATTCCAAGTAACTATTATTTTAAATTTAACAGTTTTATTTCTTAAATTGTTTTGATTTTTTTTAATGATAAAATAAGACTATTGCTAACACTTACACATTATTTATATAAAAAATATTGAAAATCCGTCATTTACCGTAGCCACCTGAACCAATACAACAGTGGTCAGGTAATTTGTCTGCCACGAAAATTGCTAGCAAATGTATTCAATATTCACATCTCACTTACGACGTCGAAGGAGATGAAGACTGTCTGTATCTAAATGTTTACGCACCAGCTCAACGCACTCAATCACTGCCGGTTCTATTTTATATCCATGGTGGCTGCTTTCAATTCGACAGCGCTAGAACACATCCACTTTTCCTTTTGGACAGGGACGTAATTTTTGTATCGATAAATTATCGCCTTGGACCATTTGGTTTCCTAAGTACCGAAGATGACAACGTACTTGGAAACATGGGATTGAAAGATCAAAATATGGCTTTACGCTGGACGTCGGAGAATATTCAATACTTTGGTGGTGATCCCAAGAGAATTACTCTAATTGGAATTAGCGCTGGTTCGGCTAGTGTACATTATCATTATTTGTCTCCGCTAAGCAAAGGTTTGTTTCAAAATGGCATATCGTTTAGCGGAGCAACTTTTGGTCCGGGAAAACAGACAGAAAAAAAAAATCCACGAGAGAAGGCGGAGAAGTTGGCAGCTGTTTTAGGATGTCCAACAGAAAATATTGTTGATATGGTGAAATGTTTGCAATACAGACCAGCTCGAAGAGTATCCGCAGCTACACGTCATTTTATGGTAAAGTAAATATATATAAGTATTAAATTGAAAAATTTTAAAATGCAATTAATTTGTGTTTGTTTTATTATCAGCCTTGGTTATATAATCCGTATACACCTTTTGGCCCCGTCGTAGAAAGAACTGGAGGTAAGCCTTTTGTTGATCGTTCACCAATTGAAATTATTAGTAGTGGGGATGCAGCCGACGTACCATGGTTCGCTGGTGTGGTTAGTGAAGAAGGACTTTTCCCTGCTTCAGGTATTACTAACAATTTTGACCATTTTGATAAACATAATCGTTATATTGCCAATATAAATAAATTAATTCGCTACTTTTTTTAGAATTCATTGTTATCGATAAGTATATGGAAGATTTGGATAAAAATTGGGAGAAAATAGCACCTCACTTGTTAGATTACAATTTTACTATACCTTTGGAAAAACACGCAGAAGTGGCGAGGCAAATTCGAAATCATTATCTGGGAGATAAACCAATAAATAAAGAAAATTACAGACAGTTGATATACATGATTGGAGACAGATTATACGTTTTCGATGCGGAAAAAGCTGCTAGATTGCAAGCTAAAGTAAACAAAAGCCCAGTTCATTTTTGGTATTATAGTTACAGAGCAACAAATAGTAGCAGCCAACAATTTACTAAGACAAACGAGAATCTTGGTATAATTATTCCTAATAATTATGCTTTAAAATTTACCTAAAACGCTAATTTCTTAATGTTTTTTTTTCTCTCGCTTTACTTTTCAGGTGTAGGTCACGGTGACGATATTTCTTTGATTTTTAAAGATAACTGGAATAGGTCAGCAAAAGATCGAGCAATGCAAGTTAAATTAATAGACTTCGTAGTTTCAATAGCAGAGAAAGGGTAATTTTTTTAAAAGTAATATTTAAAATAAAGCTGCTGAATTGTTTTATAATTTTTTAATAATTCTAGATACCCTCATTTCGGCCTCGAATTTGAATGGAAAAGGGTTGATCCAGATAAAGAGGAGTTAGAATTCTTGCATTTCAGTGGTCCTGAAGATATTAAAATGGACAGCAACGACAACCTCGCCCAAAAACGCTTCTGGTCAACAATTGATTTCGATGAAAACAAATTACCTCCAACGCCTTATCAAGAGTAGAACATGAACTTTTATTAACAAACTTTTCTTCCAAAATAAAAACAAACACTACCTATCTCTTACCAATCAAAGCTCCATTAACAGTACCACTACGATTCCTCGATCGTCAACGAAAACAGAAACAGATCGCCGCCGTCGGTCTCGTCATTCGCATACTAAGTCTACTTTCTAGCGGAGCGTTCGAAGCAACGCGACCCCAATGCGAATTAGCGGCACCTCGTTACGTGCACTTGGCGGCTCGTTGTTTTCCCTGCCAGCTCGGGCGTCAATCGCGGCGTGAAGGTCGCGTCGTCGAGCTTTTATCGCGGCGATTTTTCGGATCGACGAAGCTCTCAGCCGCCATTTAATGTTCCAGTGTGAAAAAGCTCCTCGCCGCCGTCGACCCGGTTATTAAACGCCGCGGTCGAATTAGTGTCAGGCCCGCAATGACGGAGAACGGAAGTTTTGAGCGCGTGGGCCGAGTAAAAGCGTCTAATTTTGCTGTCGCTCCTTGTTAACTGAATTTCTGAAGAACGCTCTAGGAAATACGGCGCGTTTGCGGGCTGCCCGCGCAATTATTCTAATGGCGCGTCCGTTAATGCAGTTTTAATTTACCGACTATCCGTCTTAATTTGAAGGCGTGTAAGCGCCTCTCGAGGCTTAGGAGAAGAAAGTTTCGCTCGGTTTTTCGCCGGTAAAAATCGCGTTTTCATCCGGCTTTACTACCCCCCCGTAAATATAACCGACGTGACAATAATGGCTTTTTTCGCGCGGCGCGTCCGATTTTTACGGCTCAATTCGTCATTTTTCGCACTCCATCCCAGACGCGCTTATAATTATCCTCCTCGCGCATCCGTCACGACGAAAATCGTAAAAATATAAACGGAGGGGGACGACGGGAGGAAGAGAGAGAGAGAGAGAAAAAAAAGCCGAGCCGCGACCACGGAGCGTGCGCAGTGGCTCGGAAAAGTGCAGACTCTTGCTTTCCTCGCGCACCGCGAGCTCTCGGGACGCCCAAAACCGGTTTCTCTCGTTCTCACGGGGCTTCGCGACGACCGCCGCCGCCGCCGCCGCCGCCGCGTCTTCTATTCTGGTCATTAAAGCGGCGTTTCCGCAAACCGCCGAGCCGCGACGGCGAAGACCGCGAACGCGAGATCATTATGGGAGAATAAGTAAGCGCGCGCCGCGAGTTAAAGCTTCGTTTTTGGACTTGGTCGGAGAGGAACGAGTTCTTACGGCAATGGCTGCATCGATCAGCATGTATTTATGAAGACGTAATTAATTAGTTTTTAGAAGAAGGTTGTTTATTAAAGAGCTCGCCGGCTTTTTTAGGAGGGAATTGCATTTATTTGCAGGAGGTAGAAGGGTTTTTTAGTATCATTTCATTAGGAGAAGCAATGTTCTTTTAGAAAGGCTATTTTCAATATTTATGATTGAGCAATCAGATAAATTTGAAAAGATTACGGATTCAAAGTATCTTCTATTAAACGAAATGTATTGGTAGATCAAGATCCGGGAAGTCAATAAATTTCAATTATTACTGGTCAATAGTTGTCATTTTCCGAGGAGAGTTATTAAATCAGAAAGCAAACTTGAAACACAACGTTTTTTCGACTGAACGTAAAATTACGAAACTCTCCATTGCAAACTTGTGGCACAAAAGCTCGAAAATCTCGATAGCAATCAACAATCAATTTCCCCGCGGCTTTCCAACCGCCAATTTTCATCGCCTCGTCATTACAAACACTTTCATGAATCGGCCATCGTCGAGTCCC
>UCOL01005865.1:0-10618 GCA_900474335.1 Ormyrus nitidulus | reverse complement strand
CCTCTAACCCATATTATTCTAATATTTCTTTCTGTGTATATGGAGCTTATATAGTCGGCCATTTGATCTTCCTCTTTCAGCGTATTCTATTAAATCGCCAATGTAGCTAATATGACTTTGGAAACGTGTTCAGCATGTAGCTCAATTTTTCTTTCTCAGTTACTTTTGCACCCGCACTTTTCAATTCATTCACATTTTTTCAAATTCACTGAAAAATAACTCAGAATTACTATAACTATTTAGCTTCATCTTTTCTAATCTGTTTCGGCACACAATTTCGAGCGCTGTTGACTTCTTCAAATATATTTGATCCAATTTTCTTATTATCTTGTAGGCTGTTTCTTCTTCACATACAAATTCTAACTGTTTATTCGAAATTGCACTCATTCCAATCGTCTTCTTTGTCTCTCGCACTCTTTTCTCTCTTGTAATGACTTCATCACATTTTTTACTATAGTCCTCTCCATCAAATACTGGAATTGTAATTTCATCTTTAACCGCCATTTTGTCTTCTTGTACGATCTCGAACTTTCCTTCGTGTTCGGACTCTTGTCTTTTCTTCTTGTAGTGCCGCTTCCACCAACGTGGTTCCTTTGTCTCAAGCGTTCCTTCGTGCTCTCGACTTTTCACACACTTTTCCACTTATCGCGGCACTATGCTTTCTCTACGTAACTCGAGAGTCGACGAAGAAGAAAGAAGAAAATTGAACAACCACACTCTGCTACCATGTTAGGATAAATAAATAAAGTGAGCGATGGTTTTAAAAAATTAGACAAAGATTTATTAAAAGTAAAACTAACTTAAGGTGGCTCCGGCATTGCGGGCCATATCATGAAGGAGCCATGTGGGGGGCACTGAATAATATGTTAAAAAAATTATGTAGATAGGTTAACAATGCTTTGCGTTCATTGTCAAGTATTTTTAATCAAGAAAACCGATAATAAGACATAAAAAAAATTATTAAAAATATTAGTCTTCCTAAATTGCAACGTTCGTGAGTGCAAAAATTTGACAACATAGCGACTCATGAGATGGTGTAGAACAATTGATGAATTTTTTTTGGTTAAAGTTTAATGCCCACGCATGCGCAAACGTACTTCTCGGTCGTGACTTTTTGGCAAACTTTTCTTCCCATATTATGAATTAAGTTTTCTTTCATATTTCATTGGTGACTATTATTTTTTTTTAATTCGAATCTACAAGTAACGAACTACAACTTTGTACGTTTCTCTTATGAAAGTTATCGGTTTTCGAGATGGTATAAGCATTACAAATACTTCAATTATGGTTCACCCATTAGAGCTAATGTAAAAGTTAATATTTTTGAGGAGTAATAATTCTTACGTTCAGGTGGCGTGAAAATATAAATTTTGTTAAATTTAACAGTTTCTACAAAATAAACAAGTTCTACAAAATTTCATATTCTTAAGAAAAACAGAACCCTTTATGATTGTAGTTTATATAAAGTTACAAATATATGTAAAAAATTCCAAAATTTATGCATTTCGTATGAATTTTTTATTTATTCTTAATTCTTTTGAAGCGACATGCTTATAATCTTTATTCTTCATAAATTTAAAGTAAACGTTTATAAGTAGCTATGTAGCATTTGATGTACTTTTTGTGACTGGGCTCTTGAATTTACTAAGGATATTTTATCCAATAAATAAAATTCAACTCGAAGCAATGCTATATGTATAAGAATTTACATAAAATATTTTAGCTTCGTATGATTTCTGATTTATTTAAACTACTTATGAAATAATAAATAATGCTCATTTCTTAATTTTCCTTAATTTATTAATCTCTACTTAAATTTATTTAACATTTAACAGAAAAAAATCGGGTTCGCCGTTTCTTATTCTTTCTGCCTTTTTTGCTACTTAAGTTCTTTTCATCTTTTTTAGCTGGAAGGAGCATCGATGATGATATGGTTACAAGCTGACCAAGCGTGCGGTTCGCGGTATGCTTATGTTCGAGTTATGTTCGATGATTATTATAATATTGAAGGAAATTGGAAAACTTCCATAGGTTGAACTTGAATCAGTTTAGTACCTTATTTGCATTATTTACGACATAATTCGCGAGTTCAAGTGCACGTTTACCTACTGTGCGCACACTCAAGCAACTTTATAATATGATAAATTAATAATCATTATAAAGTAATATTTTTATAATGATTTATAACGTATGAAAATTATTATGATATTAGCAGAGCAACTTGTATTTAAATTGATGCTTTAAATTAAAGTAAAATATTATTCGCACGAGTGAAAAAATTTAGTGGGATCATTTTAAAACTATGAAAAATTAGGTGTTTGTAGTGAAATGGGTTTGTGAAAATAAACTTTTTATTATTTAAGACAAGATTATTATTCCATTTTGAATTTTTAAAAAGTTCTATAGCTGAGTTTGTTAGTTATATGTAAAAAAAAAACAGTATTTTCCGCAGTGTACTGCGTGGGTTATATTTTACTTCTAATAACATAATACAGATTCCACTGCAATCAAAAACTGTCTAACCGTTGAAAAACTATACAATCTACACCGTCCGTAAAACGCAAAAACGACGAAATAACGAAACAGCAAAGTAAAAAAGAGCGCCGCCTCGCAGAAGAAGGCATCGTTACAGTTTCCATCCCGAGACACTTAAAATCATCAATCTATCCCTAATACCGGTAATTATCGATCCGGCACGACGTTAACAATGTTTTGCTCGTCAAAGGGAGAAAGCACTAATCGATCCTCCTCATGCATATGCACGCCTACTTCCCCGCTTAGAAAAAAAAACTCCCGCGCGCACATAGACGCGCCGGAGTGTCCTCTCGGGCGCGTAATCCAGTCGTATAATACGGAATATGAGAGGAGCGCGAGTAGCGATTTGAAAGCACGATATAGAAGCGCGCGAGCCGCGAAATTGGGTCGGCCGCGATTGGAACCATCGATCTTTCGACTTGTACAGCGACGACTCCTTCCCAGCTGATCGGCGATTCGTTTCAGAGGAGAGGCGCCGCCTAGGAGTTCAAAGACCCCGGGGAAGGATGCTCCGTCGCTGTCGCACTTGCTGCGGTGAAGCCAGAGGCAGGCCCCCGATTCTCTATGCGGTTTATCCGCTTAGCTGGAGCGACCAATTTTTTTTTTTTTTTTTTTTTTTTTTTATTTTTTATATGCACTCGGGTCTTTGGGGAATTTCAGAAAATTCGAAGAGTTTTATTATTTATAATTTTGACATAATTTTTGTGTTTTAGAGTGATATTTATATTTAATTTATCACATTGAATTTAAATTATTTGATAATTAATGCCACTATTAGTGAGAATAAACTTAATTAGTACAATTCCATATTTAATGTAAAACTTGGTCAGATTTCTAATGTTCGATAGCACATTAGATTCCTAATTGTCTATTTTTCGAAAATTTATACCACTTTTTGTGACTTGGTTAATGATTTTTTGAATTCCTAATATCTGGTTCAAAACAGTAATAGTGCTTTGATTATAGTCATACGGTGTAGCTATGTAATATGTTATGCTTCCTGTGCCAATCCATGCATAACTAATGTACTACAAACTACTGCTATAACGTCTGTTGAAGTTTGCAAAAACCAATGCTCGAACTTCAGTAAGTGTTGCTCGTTTTTAAGGTAACACGCAATTTGTAAGTTATTATCTTTTAAAGTGCGCATGAACGTTTGATTACAAAATTTATTGGTTTGTTTACTGGAGAGAAACAAAAACTATCTCATTCTAAATGTACAAATTGCGTAATTAATTTCTAACTTCTCTTTGCAAATTAACTTCGGAATATTGAGGTTCGAGTGGTATTACAAATTATAATCGTCAGACTATTTAACATATTTAACTGTTTATCATAACTAAGTTGTAATAAAGACTTATATAATTGGTTTAGTAAGAAAAACAGATTCAAATGTCAGGTTCATTTTTTGTATTTAAATAAAAGTTATTGTTTAATTACAATCTAAAAGAAATATTTCTAAAATGAAATAAGAAATCAAGTATGTTTTAAAGAAAGAACCAATCTTTAATTTTCTATATTCAAACCATTTTTCAAAGTATTATTATACTCACTTCAAGTTTAAAAATAAGTTTAAACATTTAAAGATAAAAACTGTAGCATTTAGCCTTTTTTATAAAGTATAAATGATTTAAGAAAAAAAAGACAACAAATAATTTGCCGTCGCTGAATTATTGGATGCATTCGAGAGTCGCAACGTAAAAAGAACATTGTATCAACAAAAACGTTAATAGGTCAAAGAAGCCAAAGCCCCGACACATCCGTGAGATTAATATATGAGATTTCATCGAGAGGCGCTGATTTGCAAGTCCGAAAAATAACATTCCCGACTAATTTACTGCCGTCTCTCCGACTGTATACATATACATGCCGAGCTCTGTATATATACGGGGATGTCCGAGAGAAAACGCGAGACGACGCCGGAGAGAAAGAGAGAGAGAAAAAAAGAAACGGGCCGTGAATTTGAAAGAATCGCGGCGCGCGACCCTCCTCGCTCGTCGTGTGTAACAGTAGCAGAGCAGCCTTCGCAGTAACACAGCAGCAGAGCGGCGAGCCGATGACCGCAACTTTCTCCTCTTATGCTAATTTACGTTAAAACACTATTTTTAGCATTTTCCGCATACGCTGGTATCGCGACGAATTTGCACAAGCGCGGAGAGAGAGAGAGAGAGAGAGAGAGATGTCATCGGCAAGAACGGATGGCTTTTAATTTCTCCCGCAACTTGAGGATCGTTTTTTATTCTAATTGGCCGTCGCGGCGAGATTCGTTAGAAAGGCGGCCGCCGCGCACGTCACCGCCGGCCTGAAATTTGAATTTCTGGCTTTACTCGCTTTTGAATCTTATCTAAGGCTGGAATTAATGCTGCTTCCTTTTCTACGTGCAGAGATTCGGAGGTCGAGAGAGCGAGAGAGAGGGAGATTAGGCCTTTGGAGAAAAAAAATTTGAAAAGCATAATTCGGCGCCGCTCGTAATATGTTAATATTTTATTGCTCCATTCGGCTGCAGTCTGATGCTGAAAAGACGATTCATACGTAACGGTAAAATGAAGAAATTTTTAAAGTCGGGGCATTATTGAAGAATAAATTGCTTTCAAAATCGTTAAAGAATTGTTGCGAATGCTTAATTTTTGGTTGCCGGATTTTTTAAATAAAAAATCAAGGAAATTGCAAAAGTTTCGTTTTGTACGAAGGTGTATTAAATTTTATTCAAATTTATAAAATATACTCTACAGAGGACATATTTATTTCTAAAACTAAATTCTGTAATATGAATTTCACATTTTTCCAGTTGCCAAAAAAACAGCTCGCAATATACATTCGATCGAAAAGCTAGTGATTCGAAACAATGCTAATTGAGAAGATAAACCAGCGGGAATAGGGCAAGAAAGGTCCGAATTACGGTCTATAAATATCTCGAACGCGAGAAAAGCAATAAACAAACAGTAGCCGCGCGGTGGGACGCGCATGCCGTAATACTTTTTACTCGCTCGCGAACGACATCCGAAAAAGAAGTAAGTCGCTAATTACGGAAAAGAAACGGAAGGCCAGCGCCTATAAAGATGTAAAGGCGCGATGCCGGCATAATTGCAGTATCTCTAACTGTAATCCTTTTTCTTTTTCTGTGACGTCAGCGCGCGGGGCGCGCGCAACTCCCCTCGCGTTTCGCGAATTACGCCCGGAGAGCCGAGAGAGCGACTCTCCATGTACGCGCTGCTCTTTACGGGCGCTCGAATTCGGGCACTGTTATAGTCTCTGCGTGCGGAGAGAGAGAGAAAAGGCAGCGGCAGCAGCAGCGACACAGCCACACGTGCCCATTTCTTTTTTGAAAATCGTTTTCCTTTTATCGGGCTGCTCTCCGCTCGCTCGCTCCTTTCTCCTTTCTCGCTCTCCGCTCTTTTATAGTAAGTGACATTCGGCGCTGTGTACACACTTACTTGCTCCCGGCGGCGGCGGCGTCTCGAGAGTTCGTTGCTCCGCGAAAGAAGAACCGGGCAGCGGCGTTTCTGGGTTTACTGCCAATATGAGCTCTCTCTTTCTTTCTCTCGCTGCGTTAACGCCGCCGAGGAGAGGAGGAGGAGGAGGAGGAGGAGGGACGAGAGCGCCCAGGCTTACGGTAGGTACCGTACGTGCATTTCGTAAGTCCGGTTCGTGCACCAAGTCCACACACAAGCATATATACTTCTTCGCGCTCTCGCACGTGAGCAAGCCGATCCTGATAATGCGTCGCTCTCGGCAATTATACCGAGCGATTTTCCCCGGTCCAAAAACGATTCTGACGGCGATCGTTCGGGTGGAGCTGTATAGAGATGAGCTTCGAATTAGAGAAAGGTGCTGCAGACGAAATTAGAGCGAATTTCGCGTCTGTCCAATCCTACCTCTTACTACTGCTGCCTGCAGCAATTGTACTACTTTGTTCTAACTTGATCTTTTCATTCGCTGTTTTTAGTTTTAATCAAATCGAAATTCACTTAAATCAAATTAATGAAAAGCTGCGTTTCTGAAAGTATTTTTCGCGTATCAGTTCAAGTTTTATATTTATTAATGTCCGTATATTGACTGTTAGTGCTAGTAATCGATTTTTTATCACACTTTCGATTTTTAATATTCGCCAAAGAACCTTTTGAACTCCACATATAAGTAGTACTTGGAAAAGGCAAGTAATTCGGTTACAAAGTTTCATATCCTGCCTGTTTCGTGTATTTATATAACGCCAGTTTAATCGCTCTTTAATAAAGCCGAATACCACCGCTAAACTTGACATAAAAGTTGCCCGCTTCGATTAACAGTCGCATAACCGAAGTGAAAAGTCCGCGAGCCCAAATTTACAAACTCATAATCGTAAAACAAGCTTGCCTCGACGTCTTATTCATTCGCGACGAACCCACCCCGGCAAAGCTCGAATCCCCGAGAGCGACTGTAAGATTACGCGCTTCCGGGGAGACTCTGTACGGGTCGCGAAGCTCCGTCGGCGCAGCGTCAATTTCGAGAGCAAAAAAGAGAGTTCAGAAACGACTTTTCGATTATATACACTCGACCGCCTTCTGTATACCCAGTTTATGTCCGAGTTCGTCGACCTTTCGAGCGCGACGTCCAGAGACGGAGTTCTCCTCTCTCTTGTTTCGGGCTGAAACTCCCCCTCCTCCTGGTGGGGCATCTGGTGAAATTATAAAATCAACGCTCGAATTACGACACCCGAAAATGCCACGCATTCACAGCTTTCTTTTATCAGTCCCCGGGCTTACTTCGGCCGAGCGGCGCGGAGCAGGAAAAAGTTCGCTTGACTGATGAGCCTTTGAAAGGAGTTATTTAGCAACTGATCTCAAGGTCCCGGTGAAATATGTCTTTTCTCATTGATTATTCATTACTAATCGGGTCTTTGAATAACGATTAATAAAACGCATTGAAAAAGTTGAATTATGCTTTTTAAATTAAACACTTTAATGTACAATTATATCTTGTATTTTATTATACAGAAAAACGTAAAAAGTACATTTGACGAATAAGATGTAAAATAAGTTTGAAAAGTATGTATTTTTAAAGCGGCATATTTTCAAAATTTGATCAAACATTCTGAAAGTTATGATAATAATACATTTAAATGTAAAAATCTCAAATTTCAAAGTCGGTCGCTAGATTTATACTGACAGCAACTCAAATAAAACGCATCGGTGATCCAGAAAAAAAGCAGACGTATATGTATTTTGAGTCGAAGCAAAACGAGAGCTTTCGAACCGCTCCTCGACGGCGAGGCGTGTATATATACGTATATACGTGCAGCGCGACGACACCGAGTGGCCTACCTCAACTCAAGAAAGGATTGGCCTTCCTTGTATACGTATGCATGTTTTGCAGCTGATCCGGATTACGCTGGCTTTTGGTGCTTCGTGAATCTTGATGTGCTCTGCTTGCTCGCGCGGGGATTTTAATTCCAGACCTGGCCGAGTGTACGGTAACGCGTCGCTCGAACCATATTTTCTCTGGATTCTGTTTATTTTAAACCAGAATTCAATTTGGTTGACGAGCGAGAGATTTTGCTTCGCGCAAAATCGGCATTTTTGTTAGCTGCAAAGTATATTTCTTAAAAGAGCCTGTTTTTCTCGTATTGTACGTAATGTTGAATTTTTCTCTCGCTCAGAAGTAAGTGCGATTACGCCTGTTTTTTTACTTCATTGCAGTCTACATACACTGACAGATTTATATCGAGACTTGAATTATTCGCAACGGATGTCAGTCTGCAAGAAAATCATGCAAATATGATGCAAGAAATAAAGTTTTACAATTGCAAATTCTTTTTTACAAATTCTGGTTTTTTTAAATCCACATGTTACAGATATACATATAAATTGATATCCTGAGTTTAAAGCCTTCTCTTTCAAATGCCATGATTAGAACCGCTCTATCAAGCGATAAAAATAATTCTATTTTTTATAACAATATAGAATTTTTGACGATTTAAAAAAAAACCCTGTATATTTTGAATGCGAAAGTGGTTCATACGAAAATCGAAACGACGATGCAAAGTCTTATTAATGTCTTTCCAAAAAACACCGTTGTAAGATTCGAAATTCAATAATGACAGCTCAAAGTTTAAAACGGACGCATCTGCATGCAAATTAACATCTCCCCCCCCCCCCTCCCCATTCCTCTTATACCACACATGTACACACAAGTCAAGATATCTGTATCATCCTCCCTCCTGTACTTGACATAGATGATACAAATGTCGATTTTTGACGGTTTTAAAAACTGTGAGCGACTAAATTTTACGTCAAGAAGTACCTCAAAACTGAGAGATAAGTTGCGGCATTAGATTCTCGAAATTCTAATGCGGTCTGTATTTCACCAGGCCGAACTTACTCTTGTCGCAGTAGTGGTAAGTGGCCCTGCAAATCTCATTCGATCGCTAAGTTTCCTATACTTTTAAATGAATTTCGGGTTCAACCAATAATCAAAAAATAGGTTGGGAACTCTATTTTCTGTCTTTACATAAATCATGTTCGTGATATGCTAGGTGATCACATATACGAACGACCTCAAAATATACCCCAGCACACCGCGGCAGTTTGAAAGAGCTAACAGGTAGACTAAAATGCGCTGTCGAGAAAGCCTCACTCTCGGTCAACGTCGCAAAAACGAAGGTCCTCGATTCGTAATACTAAAAAGGGACGTAACCCTGGACTCTCCTGGACTGCGCGTGTGGGGGTTGTTGCTAAAAAAAATTAACAGGACTCTACAGTCTCGAACTTTTAATAAGCACATCATCACTGGCAGAGGCATGCTGCTTCCCCCTCCTTGATTACTGTTCGATTATTTATCTAGATGCACTTAGTTGATCTTAGTTGATAATAGATGCTGGCAGGGACCATCATATCGTCATGTTCATAGGAATAATTACTTAAGCTGACTCCGCACGGAAGATCGTAAGTCATATTTTATGACCGTATAATCACACAAAAAATCTTTCGTACGCGTACATCAGAGTATATTGACAGTTTCAGGTATTATTTCTTTTCAAGCAAGAAAACCTAACATCAAGAAAGTAAAAATAAGTGCAGCAGTAATCATTAAATAGCTCAATATAAATTCCGAGACTCTTAAAACCATTAAGATTTTCATCAGAGAATTTCTCCCGAGCGTATATCTTAAGCTTTCGCGCCTGTTAAACCGCGCACCTCGTAGCCCGCATCTCGAAATTGAGTAAAAGACTCGCGGCGCTGTCGAACACTGCTGCGCCAGGCTCGTTCGGCAGAGGGCCCCGAAAACGGGAAGCTGCTGCTGCCCGCTCTAACTTTCAAATGTCATTAAAACCGCGACACGCCGCTCTTCAGAGCGCTGCCGAAAATGCGCCGAAGAAAGTTCCTCGAGGCGCGAGGCGCCTACGCGAGTAAAGTCGAGACATCGCCGTCACCGCGGCAGCCAAATATTACCTCTCTCGCGAGCAGGTGAAATCGCGGCCTGTTATAAAGTGCCCCGAAGAAATGCCAGCCGCCCGATGTACGAATACAGTGCGAAAATAAGAATTATGTGTCATTTTGCTCGAGTGTTTTTTTTTTTTTTCCATCTCCGCGTACGCGAGGCTTAAAGCGTTACGATTTTTACCATTTTTGGGGCCGTAAAATATGAAGGATACTGCAGAAACGTAAAAAGCTTTTATAAAGGGCACCGCAATAATACTTGTGGAAAATGGCTCTCGGCTAATCGGGCTTAAGCTTTGAAAATAAGTTCTCCTCGTTATGCTGATTAAAAGCTATCTATGGACGCAACTTGATCTTATGCATTGTTTTTGCTCTAGAAGGGGTATCGAATATAATATAGTGGATTATAGTAGTTTACTATAGCATTATATTATTTCAAATAACTGTACACTATAGTTCTTTAGCGAAAAGAATTATTCACAGTAGTTTTAGTTACCCAGTAACCACAGTTGCTTATGCTTATCTATCCACACATGTATTCGAATAGTTTGTTTCTATCTTCACGAATTATTTGTATAGCACCATCCAAGCGCGCTGCGTGCGCGCTAAATATTTTCTATGTTAGACTAAGATACTTTTAATAAAAAAATATTTCTCTCATACATAAC
>UCOL01005864.1:0-10624 GCA_900474335.1 Ormyrus nitidulus | reverse complement strand
ATATATTATAATATAATACAATTTTAATATTTTATAATAATATAAGAATATATAAATAATAATAGGTAGGAAATCTAATAATATAGAATATATAATAATAGGACGGACGGACGGACGGACACATGAACTTTAATATTATGTAGATTATTTTAATAAGTGATTTAACACTAGTTGTTTGTAACTTTTAATCTTACATTAATTGTGCATTATTACTGTTGATCTTAAAATTATTGCACTTATAGTTACCTTTAATTTAATTTACAGCTTCTAGTGATGATGTGGAAATGGAAAAAGAAAATACCCATAGAATAAAGTTTCCAAATAAAAAATATACTGTGTCTTCAAGCGGATCAGAAAATGTTAACATTCCAATGGAAAAAAATCAAGATTTAAATATGGTAAAATGACACTTACCGACCATTTACAGTTAAGGTGGTTTGAAATAATGCTAAGGGGTGAGGTAAGGAGGTCCCCACACTTCCCGCGGAGTCACCCTGCTCACCGCGAGCCCCCTCCTACAGCCAACGAACTCGAAATTTGTTTGTTTTAATTTATTTTTATACAAAATACTTGATAAACGACTAACAGACATTTTTAAGCTTTAGTTGTTTTTTTATTAAACTCAAAATTTCTGTACTTCACGTATGCATTCTTTTAATATATTTTTGTGTTCAAAGACATTATAATATCTTTCTCTTCCATAATAGCCTATGTTACAAATTCAATTTTCAAAACATTTTTTAACGGAAACCTCGCAGAAATAAATTCTAAAATAGTGTACATAATTTTGTTAAGTAAGGAATGATATATAAAAATTTCCAGTCGATCTCTTCCTGGTAGAAAAAATTTTTGTTTAAAAATGTTCAAAAATGTTTAAAAGTATTTAGAAGTGTTTAAAAATCATCCATTTCCCCACACACTTTTAAACATTTTTAAACATTTTTAAATAAAAATGAACAGTTTCAAATTTCAGTTTTGATTAAATACATAATATGAAAAATTTTCTTTTTGTTTAAAAATGTTTATTTCTGTTTATAACTGTTTATTTTTATTTATTTTTATTTACAATACTTTATTTGTGTTTGAAAATGTTTATTTCTATTCAAAACTGTTTAATTCTGTTCAAAAATATTTCAAATTCATCAAACACTTTTTAAAACATAAAAGTGTTCATTTTTGTTTAAAAACGTTTAATTTTATTTGAAAATGAATGTTGAAATGGATGGTTTTTGAACACTTCGATACACCTTTGAACATTTTTGAACAAAAATGATTTCCACCAGGGCTGAATTTTCATTTAATCATCAAACCATCTTAACACTTCGTACACTGTTACCATTACTTTCTATTACTGATTATATATTTTAATGCAGGGCACGAAAACAATTCAAAAACTTAAAGCAAGCACGTTGCAAGAACGAGGACGATCAGTTTTATCGCAACTCAGTCAAACATTTGAACTTCCTCGATTTGTGGACAATGTAGAAGAATTAAATGATTCTGCTACTTTCAGCAGCCAGAATATATGCAAGAACTTTAGTTTGTCAATACCAAAATTGCCTTCCAATGTGTTATCTCAAATAAATTCTGATGTAGATAAAACAATCTGCCTTAATCAACAGCCAGGAATTCAAGCTAACCAAACAAAAGAAGTAAACAAATCGAGATCCAGCTCACCTCGCACTACGTTACCATGTGAAAATTCTTCCCAGTCGCATAATAGTGCAGAGCCAGTTCCCTCGTCTTCGGAACCCCAGAAGACATTAAAAGAAAGTAACGGTCAGAAAGCAAGTCAGAAAAACAAGTCAGATGATAGGTCACAGTATAGTCGCAGTTACACGTCTAGTCGTAGAAATTACAATTCCCGAGAGGGCTCACTGTCTAGTCGCAGTCCCGGATCGAAGTCTAGTCGCAGACACAGCAGACGCAGTCGTCACAGGTCACGGTCTAGTCGCAGTTCCAGGACGAATTCGAGTCGCAGTCGTAATAGGTCACGATATAGTCACAGTCGCAGGCTTCATAGGTCAAGGTCTAGTCGCAGTCACGGTCATGATAGGTCAAAGTCTAGTTGCAGTGACAGATCTCAGTATAGTCACAGCCCCACGTCAAGGTCTAGTCAAAGTCACAGTCGTCACAGGTCAAGGTATAGTCGCAGTCCCAGTCGTCACAGTTCACGGTATAGTCGCAGTTACAGTTATCGCAGTTCAAGATCTAGTCGCAGTGACAAGTCACGGTATATTCATAGTCACAAGTCAAGGTCTGGTACCAGTGACACGTCACAATCTGCCTATAAAAATGGATCACGTAAAAGGTCCAAGACTAGACGCACATTAAGCGTATGTGACATCCGTAATTCCTCGAAATATCAACAGTCACAGTCAAAGGCGCCTATAGTTAATGAAGAAACTCGTAAGGATTTTACAGAGACATTGCAAAATTCAAATACGGACAATCAGTCGGAATCAGATGAAGAAAAAATATTAAAGAAATTAGCATTCTCACGCAAGAAAATAAATAGTAATCGAGTATATTCTTCAGAAACTTCAAGTTCAGAAGATGAACAGTCTAAAAAATTATATTCTCGTAAAGTACATAGTACTCATGGGACTGAGTCGCTGATGAGGCCAAAATCAGTGCATTCGCAGCAGCATCCCTCTTTTCGTAAGTCTCCACTACAGGATCATGAATCACAGTCACAGCGAGGTGAACAAATACGGCAAAATAACAACACACCTCCACGTAATGATGATTCAAACAAAAATTCAAATGAGGATTCAAATCAATCACAGCGAGGTGGACAAATACGGCAAAATAACAACACACCTCTACGTAATGATGATTCAAACAAAGATTCAAATGAGAATTCAAATCAATCACAGGGTGGTGGACGAATATTGCGGCAATATAACAACGCGCCTCCACGTAATGATGATTCACAATTACCACCTCGTGATTCCCCTGATGATTTGAGCTCATCTTCTGATGAGGAGGTACCTCCAAACCAAAGAAATAACAGGCCTAGTAAGTGCTTAAGTTTATATATTTGATTAATTGTATAAATTTAACAAACTTTGATAGCACTGTAACCTCAAAGCAGCAATTGTAACGCGTACTTTCGAAATCGGTTTAAAACTGGTTTTTTACTCAATATAGTGTTTTACAAAATTCGCTCAAGCTAAATATCGTCTTGCATGCAACCGTGTCGAAAAATATAATTAAATGCCCTTCATTGTACATCTTTCTCCGAGTACCTAATTTACAGATACGTAGAAAACTATTATGGATGTTAAATTAATACTTATTATTTAGGAAAGAAGCGCTTTCTCAGCAGTTTACCCAAAATTATTTTGAAAAGTATTAAATTTTATAAACGAAACCATCCGGGTGCAGCAGATGCTCAGAGGAGATATACTGTCCAAGACAATAAGGTACATATAAATATTTTTTTTCATTATTTAGTCAAAATATTCATACAAAGCAGGCACGTAAGTTCACACAAATATTCACGCGCGCGCGTGAATATGAGCGTGAATATATAAACACACACGCACACGCCCTCTTACACACAGACAGAACCATATAAAGATTTTTCAAAAATATTAAATAACCCCTATTGAAAATATCCAGCTGGATTTTCCACGGATTTGACTAGATTTCCAGATGGATATTTTCAGCAGCATTTGAAACTTCTAAACAGTTTTTCGATACGCTTTTTTTACTATTACAAAGTTTCCTCTACAATATATATATATATATATATATAAACTTGTTTATAGGGCCTTACGGAGCCCCACGGGTTATTTTATTATATGGAGCCCGGGCACCGTAACCCCTTTTATCTTTTTTCATCTTACTAAAGAAATAATCGTCCCTCATTGTCTAGGGCTCCATAAACCCCGATGTTTAATAATATATATATATATACGAATTGGTCCTTTTGAGGAGTTTCTATATTTTAAAATAAATAGTATAGTTATGTATAGTTTGAGTATGTATATTTCACAAATAATTTTAAGGTCTATCTATAACGAAATACTTAACCTATAGCGCCTTAATTAATTTTTGCCTTTTTGAAGAGTTGGTTGTATATAATTTGTCCCTTTTGAGGATGTACCTTAAATCGGTTAAATGAAAGCAACCTGACTTATTTACTTTTGAACAAAATATTTAATTTGATATAGTGCAAGTTCATGAGATATTTTTACAATAAAATAGTATGCAGAATCCTAAAAATATTTAAGGCCGATTCTCTACATCTGAACTTAACATGATAATTTGAAAGTCACGGAACTCAAAGAAGTTGTCCATCTATGTGAAAATATAGTTATAGGTAAGTAGACTACTGTGATTACACGAAGACCTCGAGGAGAGAATTTATAAAAATAGGAAAGAATTTCCGCGAAAAGGAGAAAATCAAGCTGCTTTAGTACGCTTATATGGCTAAGGAAAGTAAACAAATATTTCAGTTATTAAAAGTATTTAGATTTCATGTAATGAGTACTTGAAAAACTTGAATTAAATTAAATTTATAACGACAGAGAATGTATATAGTTTTTCCGATTTTTGAAATTTTATTTTATCATATTTTTTGTCAAGTTGTTGTTTATCTAGATTTATTGACAATATAAGTATATCTGCAAAAGGGTATTCTGACAAAAAATTACAATCTCTTCTGAAATTATCAAGTAAATAGTTTATGTATACATTACATTTCTATTAATTAAAGAAATATTTTAATAGCATTGAAGTTTTGAGGTCTTTTGGAATTTCTTCAAATATCTAACCAATGATGCATAAATGCTTGAAACTGTGTGACAAGGTAAAGTAAAAAATTAAAGTTGTTTCAAGGATAGAATTGTACATTAAATAATCAGCATTCTTGTAGTATTTGTTATTTTTTAAATTATGGAAAAGTGATTGAAGCTATTCGTGGGCCTAATTAGTTTCTTTTAGTAAAGTTATTGAATTGCACGTTCCTTGATTTATTTTAAAATAGATTATAATATATTATATACTACTTTTATCATAACTACTATTGTTTATATATTGAGTAAAACATTCATTAAATTTAATTAACAACGTCAGCAAAATGTAGTGTTTCTGATTTTTGAAATTTTATGTATCTTTTGTTAATAAGAGTTATTGGTTAGAAGATTGTTGGGTTTGACTTGAATTAATTTTTAATAAATTTATGTTTTAAGCAACATACGTACATCTGCAAAAGGGTATCCTGACAAAAAATTACAATCTCCTCTAAAATAATCAAATAAGTAGTTTACGTACATTTAAATTTCTATTAATTAATTAATTATTTTATTCGCATTGAATTTCTGCAGTTTATTTTCAATTTCTTCAAATATCTACACTATCATACACGTATATAAAATTGTGGCAAGTTAGGTGAAGTAAAAATTAAAAATTTTTCAAGGATAGAGTTTTATGTTAAATAATCAGCATTCTTGTAGTAATAGTTAAATAACGTATGGTCCACAATGTTTTCAATTATTTAGAACTTTATGGATTTTTAATAAAATCATTTTATTCATTCAGTGTAATAAAATGTAAATTAAAATGTGAAGTTTTTAACGATCTGAATGTTACAAATAATCTTCAAATTTTTCTTAACAAATTTATAGATTGTTTTCAGCAGGATATCAGTGAATGAAATTTCTTTTATTTTTAGAATTATGGAAAAATTATTAAACTCATTCGTGTGCCTAATTAATTTCATTGAGTAAAATGTATTACTGCACTGCATTTACCTTGATTTATTTTAAAATAGATAAATAGATTACATTAGATTGTACTGCTATTACTATAACTATTATATTGAGTGAACCTTTCATTAAATTTCATTGAGAACGACAGCAGAATGTATAGTATTTATGATTTTAGAAATTTTATGTATCTTTTGTTAATTAAAGTTATTAGTTATGCGTAGCTGATTATTGGGTTCAACTGCATAATTTGTTTTTAATAAATTAATTTTTAGAAAAATACGTATATGTGGGAAAGGGAATCCTGACAAAATAATTACAATCTTTTCTAAAATAATCAAATAGTTTACATGCATTTAAATTTCTATTAATTAATTAATTATTTTATTCACATTGAATTTCTGCAGTCCTTTTTTCAATTTCTTTAAATATTTACAGCATCTTGAATACAATCTTGAATACAATAATACTAGATTATTCATAATTGAATCATTTCAGATGATGAATCCGATAATGACTCAAATTTTGAGCCAGTTGCATACGAAGATATTTTTCCTCAAAAAGGTAAAGCATAGATGTATAAGAAAACATAAACTTCTTAAACTTTTAAGTAAATAATGCTCATGGTATTCATTAATTATTCCAGTGAAACATCATGCAATATAACAGAAAATGCAAATCTCTAATTAATTTATTTTATTTTTTTTTATTTTTCTGATTAATTTTCATCAATGACTTTCTTTTAAAGGCATTCAGCACTTTTAACATAGTAAAGCAGTAATTTATTATAAATGTGTAATAAGTAGTGAGCAGTTAATAATTATTGTCTTATTTTTAGATTCTCCAACTCAATTCAGCGATACGTCTTCAGACGATATATATACGTCTGCATTGGAGATTTATAAAAAAAAAAACTACTTATTTCTGGCTCAGGTATAAAGAATATAAAAATGTTGATGTAAACATAAATTTAATAAATTCTGTAGTCATGCAATTTTACGTGATTATAGTTGCAAAAAGAGCTAAAGGCTCCACAAACTCGCTTGATGTACGACACAAATGGTACGACGCAAAACGAAAGCTGCATTTCGATTCAGGTAAACGAATATTATTACATACGTCATTCTCTTTTTCATGAAAAAAAAAAATTACCTTTATCCAATTTATAACTTATTCTATTTTTATTACAGTTCAAAACACTGACCAGTGTTTTTCAGCAGAAGAGTCAGATAAAAGTGACTCACCAAAGCGTTTAAGACTTCAAGATTAAACTTCTGAATTGACAATTTATATCTTTTTACTTTGAACCTGAAACGGTTATTTAGATGGCTTTAAGTTGCTAAACTTACTACGACTTACGAATGAGAGTTCATGACTTGTGTGCCAGTATTCAACGCAGAATACTGTATGAACGAGAGGATTAAATAAATTTAAAAGAATTAGTTTATTTATTTTGTCATTTACTTTCTTCCTTATCCCAGTCAGTTCTACGATTACAGCATAATTTAGTAATATAGTAGATTGTACCGTACAGTTAAAATGTTCAATATAGATTTCATAAGATTTGTAATAAAAGTTAAGAAAGTCACAATTTTTAAGGGAAAGAAGATAATAATTAGAAATAAAAGTCATGCATTATGGGAGAATTTTCTAAAACAACCGTAAATATTTTTCTATTTTTTAAATATGTTTCAATTATTGCGCGACTTTTGCGAATGAGATCTCGTTACCCGCGTGTTACCTGATTTCAAGGAAATTTTCACGCCCTCTTTCACGGTCATTCACTAAACGAAATCAGCCAATATTTCACGTAGTGTATGAAGTATGAAGGGCGTGTGACGAATTACGTACGTAGCATAAATAGGCGAGATGATTAAGTAATTATAAAATTATGTGTTCATTTACTTGTCCTTTACTTTCTTCTCGGCCCCAGCAGTTCTACTCGATTGACATTATCGCTTTTAGAGAAGATCTAAAAACTTATCCACGACTTAAGGGTAACTTAACACTGATGGATATTAAATTTATGTTATGGATTTTGAATGCAACACGGCGTAGCTGCAATATTCAGTATAGATTTTAAAAAATTTGTAATAACAGATAAGAAAGTATCAATTTTTAAGGAAAGGAAGGTAATAATTAGAAATAAGTCTTGCATTATGGGAGAATTTTCTAATTAAGTGTCAATATTTCTGTATGTTTGAAATATGATTCATTTAATGCGCAACTTATGCGAAAGAGAGTTCATTACTTGTGTTACTTGATTTCGAGGAAATCATCACTTCCTCTTCGATCGTCATTCAGTAAACGAAATGCTAAAGAATCAGCCAGTATTGATTTCGCTCAGAAAGTCACATTGTTTCGTAAAAACATATTACAATTAGAACAGAATTAGAAACAGAAACAAAGTATTTCTTTTCAAAGATTTGGAAAATATAGCGTGGACAGTAATATTGTATTGCTGATGGTCATTGATCATATCCAATTACTATTAAACAGTTCTACTTATTATTTATTTTGAGTAATCTATATTTATGAACACTGTATGATTTATTGCTCTACAATTTTTGGATAGACTCTCATATTTATAAACTTGATCCTCTTAATTTATTTGATCTTGATGCATTTACGTGATTTAGATGTCGATGCAATCGGTCTGCCTTGAAAATCAGCTGAATCGTTCCTTGCTGAAACCAGAAGTTTCTTGTTTTAATGTTTTAAGTGGTTTAGCCAGTTTTTTATCTGATTCTTCAGCTGATGAACTCTGCTCAGTGTTTTGTACTATGATAAAAAAAGAATACATTAATATGTGCGCAAAGGTGATGTATGATTGTTTTTAATGAAAAAAATAATATCGCATATGTAATATTTGTTTACCTGAATTGAAATGCAGCTTCCGTTTTTTATCGTAAATTTATTGGCGTAGCAAGCTTGTGGAGCTTTGAGCTCTTTTTACAACTACAATCATGTAAAAAAGCAGAATTATTTAATTTATTAAATTTATGTTAATCTTTAAAACAATATTGAATTTTATATTTTTTATACCTAATGACACTCATCACCAGTTTTGTTCTTGTATAAATTTTAAATGCAGACGTTTGTATATTGTCTGAAGATGAATCGCTGAATAGAGTTGGAGAATCTAAAAATAAGAGGATAATAATTATTAACTGCTTACTACTTAGTCTAATACACTCGTAAATTACTGCATTAGTATGTTAACGTACTGAATGCCTTTAAAAGAAAGAAAGTGATCAGCAAAATATTGTAAGCAAAATTGCATCATGTGTGACTCGAATAATTCATGAATACCATGAGTATTATTTACTTAAAAATTTAAAAAGCTCATGTTTTCTTATACATCTGTATTTTTTACCTTTCCGAGGAAACATTTCTTGATATCCTACTGGTCCAAAATTGTTGCATGTTTGTTTTAGTGAATACTGTATGATTTAATACTATACTTTTTCGAGTGGCTCTGATAATTCTGTATTTAATAAAAGTAAGAAAATTTTATCATGTGCATTTACCTGATTTGGATTTCGATGCAATAGGACTGCATTGAAATGCAGAAGAATTATTCGTTGGCGAATTTTTTTCTGGTTCTTGCAGAGAATCATCTGACTCGCCTGTTGTGAAGCTCTCTACAGTGCTTTGAATAACTGCAATAATAAAAGCATATTAAAAAATTATTCAAATTAATGTGCAATTTTATATTTTATTTTCCATACAGCTGCAGTATTTACATATAAGTAATACGTTATCCATGCAACAATACTATAAAGTCAACAAACATAAATCAAGTTTGTTGTCTCTAATTTCTAGTCATACAGTATACCCTGTTAAAAACATCTCAATTTATTTAGAGCTATTAGATACTATTTGCCTAAAAAAAGTGATTTCATTGACAAGTTTTTTTTATAAGCTCCGGCCTCTAATGCGACACTTTCATTGATTCAGCAGGAATATACATGCAGTCATACAGTGTACATTAACATAGATTTTAATGTTTTAAATTACATATGTTTAATGCCTGAATAATTAATAATTTCTGCTAATGTAAAATATGTTCATCAACGAAGTCAGTTTCGCAATCGAATGTTTCACATGTTTTGGCTCATAACAAGGCTTCAAATATATTCCGTAAAAACATTACAAAAACTTGAAAAAATTAGAAAAAAAGAAACAGAAACAAAGTCTTACTCATCAAAGATTTGGAAAATATAACATCGACAGTAATATTTTAATGTATACTGTTTAATGTCTGAACTACTATAAAAAGCTCTGCTATTTATTTCAATTTGTTTAGAGCAATTTGTATTTTTTAATACTGTATGATATACGTATACAATTTTTCGATAGATTGTCGTATTTATAAATTTGATTATTTTGGAGATCCTCCTGGATTAATCTGATCTGAATGCATTTACCTGATTTAGATGTCGATGCAATCGGACTGGATTGAAAATCATCAGAATCATTCCTTGTTGAATTAAGAAATGCTGAAAAACTCTGATCACTGTTTTGCACTGTAATAAAAATAGAATATGTTATAAATTGGATAAAGGTAATGCTTTGTTTTTATGAAAAAGAGAATGACGTATGTAATAATATTCGTTTACCCCCTATTGAAAATAGATACGTAATTTGGATACGTAATTTTATTATGTACCAAATATACGTATCGGAATTATGTATTTTGTTACGTGACAAATTCGAACGCTTTATTACGTACCACAATACCTATAAAAAATCGTATCATTGGTACGTAACAACGGATTATGTACCAAAAATAGGTAACGAAAATACGTATTTTAAGTACGTAACAAAGGGTTATGTACCAAAAATACGTAAAAAAATACGTATCTTTGGTACCTGACAACAAATTACGTACAGAAAAATATGTA
>UCOL01005863.1:0-10622 GCA_900474335.1 Ormyrus nitidulus | reverse complement strand
TAGCTATTAAAATCAAATTTTTTGGCAATTTAAAATATGGAATTTTTTCTTATGTATTTACAAGGTAAAACTTATCTCATTATGTTAGGATATATTTCATATTACAGCAATAACTTTCTGACCTATTAGCTAGCCAAGGACTTATCTATTAACTATTTTCCTGGCCATTTTCAACGCTGGAAATTCTACCAGGGAATGAAAGTGAAAATAATCAATTATCTTTTAACTGATTTTCGTCAAAGTTCACTTCTAATGCATTATTGTTATATGTACGTTGAAAAAACATAATCGATACGATAAAAATATAATTTTACACCATCTCTTAGAGCATTGCGAAAGCTCTTCTATAACTCTTTTCGTTTATCGATAGAATTCTGTTTATTATATCACTTTTTTCTATTACTCTTTTCTGTCTCCGATTTTTTCGAAACACTCGTTAGCACGACCAAATTGAAATCGAGAAAAAAACATTTCGGCGGTTATCGAAAATAATTAAATTTCAAATTGATTTCCTCAAACCGTAATTGTATCGATCAATAGATTGCTCGACCGCCTGCCGAATTACGCGCTCTCGCAAAAAAAAAATAGACAGGTTCGTCGACCGAAATCTCGAGAACATTCGCACTGGGATTCCCGCGTTGAGTTTTTATCGGTGGTAAATAAAAAAACCAGCTGATCGAGATCTTTAAGACAATACGCACGTGTGAGGTGCGGCGTTAAAGAACTAATCAGAGAGCTGTAAGAGTGAAACGCTGTAAAGATTGATTGATCGATATCGCAACGCGATATATCGTCTGTCGATTGTCTTGAGATCGCATTAGATAGAGTACTTATTAATGTAACTAGGTAATAGTCAGATAACGAGGATTGCACCGAGCACTTTGACGTAATAAAACTTTTAATTTAAACTACATTTATATAAGTGTTTAAAAAAATGGCTCATTTAAATTTTATGAAAGCCGTTGTCTTTTACGAGAGCAATTTATGCAAGAATGCTATAACTTTCTTCAAACTTTATGCAGGCATCCAAAAGTATGACGTTAAAGAATAGAATATCATTTAAAAGAAGCAATTTTTTTATATTTCTTTTTCACGCAAACAAAGCGATATTTTTCTCTTTGATAGTAAACTTTGAAACACATAATAAAAGATAAAATTTCTTGACTTCACTTTATTCTTGTAAAAATGTGCTTTCAAAATTCAAAGGAACCAGAAGTCCGAGTTTTTTTTTTTTTTTTTTTTTAAGCCGGAAATACACAAACGCGGGCCTGCAAAAAATTGCTCTGCCCGAATGGTCGACGACCGACTCGCATGTACGTACATTTCAGGGTCAAGCTCCCTCAAACTCTGGCTCGGCCGTATATATATATACTGTTATCTTCGCGATAGATGTGTGCCTATGCATGAGTCCTCCGTTCGTGTAGGCACGCGTATACCTTGTGGCTCGGTTAATGGCTTTGGGGAGAGAATAATTCGTCATAGATCTTTGACCGGTGTATATCATTCTTTCGGCGGAGGCTGATTGCTACCGCTGCGAGGGAAGAGGAACACTTACAAAGATCCGCGCTGCGGACCGACTGATCGAAGTGTCATTCATTTTTTGTGGAGTCATGTAATTTTCACGCAAAAAATATCCAAAGTAATAACTATTCGCGTAAAATTTAATTACTTTACGACTGGACGCAAAAAAACTGACGAATTTCCTCTCGAACGAGAGTGGGGGAGCATTTTAGAGGCAATCAATTTCCATTCGCAATTAGCCTGCAAAAAAAGGAAGAGGCGTCGCGAACATCAAACAATGCCCCTTCCTCCAGTGCTTGCGATTCTTTTTCCCGCATCGCAAATGAGAGTAAGAAAGTGCAGCGAGGATGAACGGACCTGCGAACGGCGTCTCTATATCCCTTTTCGCTCCCGCGGTCGTCTCGCGACTATCGTCAACCGGTTTCCCGTCTCTCGCTTCTGCGAACTTGGCCGACCGAATTTCATGCCCTCCGGCTAATTAGTCCGCCCTTTTCCGTAAAAGCGTAAGTACGCGCGAGTCGATTGTCTCTTCCGTCTCGTTAAAAGTCAGAGGAGCGACCGGTTTAGTTTAATTCTCGTACAGGCAGCCAGCCGTTAGAGGCGACGTTAGCTTTCGAGCATTCTCACGTTCTGTCGGTGCTTGCGCGGGCTTCTGGGTCTCGACCTCGCGAGCGGGCACCGCATTCTCCGGTTGCAGGATATTGCCGCCGAACGGAACTGAGAAAAGGTTCAGCACGAAGAGGACTGGACTGCTGTTTTCTTGCGGCTGACTATTTAATTAATGGACGCGTCTTTGGAAGGTGAAGTAGTTCGAGTTTAATATATGGACGCGGAGCTGACGAGTTATAATTGGGGTATTTCTATGAATGGTAACGTCTGAACCAATTGCGTACTGTAAAACTAGCACATTTAAAAAATTTATCAGTAATAAAAAAAATATTGATATTAACAAAATGCTATAATACTAGAGAAATTTGGAATATGAAAGGATTTTAAATTATGTAAAAACCAGTTTGATAGCCACGTCGTGAAGTTTCAAGTACCCTTTTACTTAACAAATAAAAAGTTTCAATTAACATTATTATGATAAACTGCACACAGTATGAAAAATACGGACCCTTCTTAGCGATATTAATATCATTTTTATATATTTTATAACCTGGTATATGAAATAAAATGCACATTAACGTTTGGAGGAATGAAGAACTTTATTGTATTTTAAATTTACGTCACTTGAAATCACGCTGAAAGAGATTCCAGTAAAATATATTCAACCATAAGTTATATCGAATTATAAAAGAGGCATTACGCATGATGTATAGATTGTAACGCAAGGGATCCTCCGTGAACTCGAGAATTAAAATACACTGCACAATCATTTTACATCCATTGTGACCTATATAATAAGCGAAATTAGAATCGGTATTATTCATAAACCCTTACGCAATGCGGTTGAGCAACGCTGAATATTTTCCTTAGCAGAATCAGCTGAGTAACCCACATGTTCTCCTGAATGAACCTGGTTAGCGCATTAACATCAAATAAAATTCAAAGACCAAATACGTACGCCAGCAGCATCAGATTAAGCAAAAGTCTCGGCGATGTTCTCTAATTAAGTTTTAATGAATGCAATCGTGCTCCGGCGCGTAAAAACGCGCCGTTCATTGCGCAAAAAATATTAGCATGCGGTAAATCCGCGCGACCGTTCTTGTCGTCGCTTAGCGCCAATAAAGCACCGCTGGTCGTAAGTTATCTGGCCAATGTACCCCAGTTTCCCGTCGGGAAAACTTTGCGGAAAAAAGGCCGTCGTTAAAAAATAACGCTCGCGCGCCGCGTGACCGTTAGTGCGCTTGCACCGCGATACAGTTAAACAGCGCGTTCCCACAATTCCTCGATCGTCAAAATATCTAAGAGCAAGAGGGAGACTCGGGCTTACGATAAGAACTTACGGTTGCGCAATCGGTGCAGCTCTCGCGGCTCTTCTCCCAGCTGCGGTGCTGCTGGAGCATTTGCTGGCGGTAAACAAAGCGGGGCCGCTTAGTTAAAAGTCCTCCTCCGCCGCCGCCTCCCTCCTCGTACATCGTCCGCATGAACATGATGGCTCTCTGTCACTTGTGTTTACGCAGTTGACATGTCACACTGTGGCACACACACGGGAGCGCGCGCAAGCGCCAGGGCAGAATCTGCGGGAGCGAGGTACACCTGTCGGAGCCTCGAAAGGAACTGAGCGGTCTGCGCTGCGGCAGCGCCGATGCAACAGCGGGTCCGTGTGTCGAGTATGGAAAAGAGAGAATGGCGAAGAGAGCGAGGCGAAGGGAGCTGTGCCAGGCCTTTTTCCAGGGCCGTATCCTGGCCTGCTTAAGTGTGCTGCGGTGCTCTGCTCAGTGTCTTGGGCTTAAATGGGATATGCCCGAATTTTTAAGGACTTTTTTCCCCGAGTAATCTGACAGAGACAGATGAAACCTTTCTAGATTAGAGTGGGAAAAGGCACTCTGAAAAGAGGCGCGTTTAATAAGTTTTAGATTATAACGAGTACTGTTTGACCTAGAAACTTTTAATGGCTAGTGCAAAGAGAAGTCAAAAATATTCTAATCGTTCATTTTGCCGATCGATTTAAACTGCATTATAATTTAATCTTTTTAGAAATGCTGTCAGAAAATATATACAAATTACGGATCTGAAAAAAGAAAAGTAAAGATGAAAGACTTAACATTCTCTAAAAACATACTTTTCATTTCTAAAAACTACCTTAATACTATGCTACTTGGGTTAATTTATGTTAATGGATTCCTAATCGATCATTCAAGTCCTGTAAAAAAGAATATTCCAACAAAACTCCAAAATTCCACTTTGAAAACGCTACAAACGTATTCAGTCGTTCAGTGACATCCCACGATAACGACGATCAGCATCAGCTTCCAGAAAAAGAGATTATGGCTCCATCCTAATCATTCTGGTATAGCTTCCAGAATCCTCGAGACAATGAAACACGCCGTATCCATTTGGTCGTAAAGAAAAAGCATAACGAGCGCTTTTTCCACCTTAGCGGCGAGTAGCTTACCTGGAACAATAAAATTCTTGCCGCGGCAGCTCGCCCTTCATGCTTCTTGATATTTTTGTGCAATCAGTAGCGGCGACGGAGAAAATTCCCACAGAGAAGAGAGATCTATCCGTGCGAGCCGCGCTTAAATCAATGCCGTATAATCGCTAATTTGCGACGCAAAACCCTCGGAGGGACGTTGATGAACCGCGCGTGAATTCGACGCTGCTGCTGCCCTTTGACGCAGAGAATCTTTTAGTCTCGGTATTGTCGGCTGCGATGATCTTTATGAGTTACTCGGGAATGAGATGTCTTAAACGGTCATGTATTTTGTCAGGAATTTGAGACTGAATTTTTTATTATTTCATATTACCTAGCAAAAAATTAGTCTTGGTAAATTATATTTATCTGCAGACATCCAAGAGTGTTAAGCTTAAAAACAAATATGCTCATTAAACAGGATCAATGTAAACAGATTATATTCAGAACTCCTGAAGATTTAATAAACTGAAAAATTTAAGAATTGTCGAATTCTACGATGGATTAAATCCTTATCCCCCTATAAAAATAATCGACCAGATTTGAAATAGGTAAATAACGACGAAGACCTCCACGATGTAACATCAGTTTGTGTAATCAGATAATACCGTAATTAATGGTTGTTTTTACAAAAATATCCGTTTAAGAATGAGTTAGTAGAGTTTATAATTAGCAAAAATTCAACTTTTGGCGCCACGTACAATTAGTACTTCATTTAAGGCTGTTGAGGTCGATACAATGTTTTCCACTGATGATTCAGATAATTATACTAATTACTCCTTTTTTAGGCGTAACCTACTTATTACACAAGTACTTTTTACATGAAATCGTTGGAAAAATTAATTGCTCGCAAAAAGTGATGGTTTACGTAGAAATTTTTATGATCTGCTTGTAATGAAACATCATTGATTTAAATAAAACAAGTCGCGTTTTTGTATAAATGTTCAAGCAAAAAAATATTTATCCACTAGAAGTTTTCTCCAACAAACAAGAAAATTATATAAGGAAAGCTTTCTACTCGAGGTAGAAAAGAATTATTGTTCAAACGCTTTAAGTATAAAAAATCTTCACTTATCGCTGTTCAGCAACGAAAATTCTAACGCGGCACGACTTGTCTCTGGAAACGATATCAAGGGCAGGCCAATAATCTATTTTTCATCATCGCGTCGCCTGGTTATTTTCTTGGCTGTGCACTCTTTGTCGGTTTCCATTCACCTGTAAGGACGTCATTAGCGGCGCGTCTCTGCAGCGGCCGGAGGCGCGCGCTGCACCGATACATCGCCCGTTTATTATAGCCTGGTATGAGTGAGGGGGTAAACGCAGATTTCTGCTACGCTCTCAACTGTTATTTATGCGAAATCGTTCTCCAGGAGGGAGGTATTATCAATGTTAATTCACTTGTTCGATAAAAGTAGACAATGTAAATAGTGCGGCTTGCGTTCATTTATTTTTGCCAAGAATTGATGGAAAACGTGGGACTTGGATTGGGAAGATAAAGCGATTGATTAACTAACGTCGTATGGGAATAGCGAATCGAACCGCATCAAACCGATAAAAAGACAAAAATAAAAAGTTGAATAAGTATTCTGAATGATTAAACCAAAATGCTTTATTTTTAACGTTACTAATTCAAGAAGAACGTGATTTCAATAACTGCATGTAGACAAGACAAGAACTGATGTATCTTTGCACCAATTCGGCCGACTGTCAACACCTTTTCGAATTTAGCACGTGACCGCGGCCAAGGAGGTTACTCACACATCTGTAAACCTGCTGATATCGACATCCCGTGGCAGACGAAATGCGATGAGTCATCATCTCGAATTCTCAGAAATCGACGAGAAATTCGCGAAATTCGCTTGATAGGCGGACCCACAGCTGCGAGCCGATCTCTGCAGGAAGGCGAGAACGCTCGTTCGGCATGCCAACCTGACCGCATTCCGCGAGAAATCTGTCTTTTGCTCTCTCGCGCGGCAGGCGCGCACGTGTATGGGTATGGGTATTGTGCGCGGCCGGTGGGTCCCAGCCAGCCTTTCACGGTCGAGTGTCGCGACAATCGATCGCACTTTCCTCTCTGATGACTTTTTATTCTCGGTCGTCGAGCTTTGACGAGACGCAGCGATTCAGAAAACTGGTTCGGGATTGGTTTTACTATGTGAACGATTATTTGTTTTATTTTGATAAGCTTATAATTAAATAGCGAAATTTAATTTTTATATTGACGTCATATAATGAAATTTATAATTGAGTGCCGCAACGGGAAAAGCTTCATCGATTTCAACAGTCGTAAGCAACGTGCAAAAAGCAACAAAAGAAAGTTTAATATGCGACATTCGTGCAGTTTGCCCACGAACGTGAAAGGGGAAAGTACGAACGTGTACAGGGGTGTCCGAAAGTTATTAGAAAAAAGCATCCGCGCACAGGATCAACGTGACGCGATCTCCACGTCAAAATGTTACAATTGGGAGAAAGTATTGCAGCGAAATCGATGATGTAAAGTTTTTTAAATGTATCTAATGCTGCATTTTTGCGCTTGAAAGATTGTCGAGAGTAAATTATTGCCATTTGAAGTCTTTAAAAGGAAAAAAATGTGTCGTCAAACTGTAATTTCAGAAATAATGAAAATGCCAAAAAATGATATACGTTATAAAATACTTGTAAATAATAATGACCAACCAGTTTTAAGTATTTTTAAAATACTCTTTGGATGCCGCGATAAACTTTTCCTCTTTAGTACCACAGCATCCGAAATCCCAGATTTCCAGAAATACCTACCCGCTCTCGCGCAGGGAATATAAAGCAATCGTCCCGCGCGAGGACAATTAAAGCAAGACGCCGCTTGGCGGTGAAACGGAAGAAGGTGACGCCAGAGAGTATAGCGCGCACTCGTTTTATGGCTTTTGCGTAATGAAGCGCTACGCGCACACGCACTCAGAGGCGTGTGCGTCCCCGCTCGAGCGGGATTGTAATTGCAGACTTCCTGACCCAGTGGCCTCGAGAGGACCGTCCGCAAAAGTCGGAGGCTCAATTGACTGTCGATATAGCTTTGACTGTGTATCCTTAATTGGCTGCCGAATCTTTTGAATCTTCAGAAAAGTAGCAACGCTCTTTGTTTTTGGATTAATTATTGAGCGCAAGAGAGTATTAAACAAAGTAAGAATTCCATCAAAATCCTATTCTCACGTCGATCAGTGCAATATACTGAAAACAAATTTGAAAAAGGAAATAACACGATGGCATGAAAATTAGCCTTCTTCAAATCAATTGCAAAGCACTCAGGCATTATGCTTCATCAAAAAGCAATATCCCATGAAACTTCCTCTCAAAATATCAGGCCTCGCGATTAAGTAAGTACTCGTTTCTCGAGCGGTCGAAAAAAAGGAGCGCACGCTCGACACCGCTGCAAAACCGGTTGCAGGCGCGCGCGGGCACGTAGATCGAGCGCCAGTAGCGCGCGGGATTCCATTACGGAAGCGCGCCTCGACCCTTGAACCCTTCCCTTTCCTGCTGCTGCTGCTGCTGTGCAACGTAATATCGACTTTCAATCTCCGCGCGATCTACCGTCCGTCGAATGGAGATCGACTCGGCGATATACCGAGACTGGCGCGCTTTGTTTGTTTAGGTGTTCATGAGGAAATCGTATTTTCCACTCGCCGTGGGTGTTGGATGGGTCGAATGTAATGCTAGAGCTTCACGTGCGATTATGCGTTGAGAAAGATAATTTTGATTTTTCATGAATCATTTAATGGTATTGTATTGTTTAAACTATGGATTAATCCTAGTTCCTCGTTTGATTAAAAATCAAGTGGTTTAAGAAAGTTATAAGTACATTCGAACTTGACAAAAGAGAGAAACGAAATTATGTCATGCATGTTTAATAAAACAAAGCTCCACTTAATTATACCTAAAAGTAATGCAGACCAAATTTTTTCAGAAATCCAATGACTCAAGCGCGAGCTAGTTTTAATAGCCAATTTCAAGAGCTGTTTTTGAAAGTTTTCGAAAACGACGAGTACAATTTAAGTTTTTTTGCAAATAGATCAAACCATACGTATATATTAAATCATATTCCATTCATAATTTTGTCCTTGAATCAGAGTCGAAATAAGAGCAAAAACACTCTCCCGACGTTGTGAAAACGGGCCTCCCACGCGCGAGCGCTTTTCTGTGAAAAATCTCAGCAGGATATGTGTATCGCGACATCGCGGACCGGGCATTATAAGTCACCGCCTGCACGTCTCCTCCTCGTGGTGCGTCTTAGTCTCATTTTATTAACGAGAAAAAGCTGTCACTAATTGTAGGGTTTATCAACTGAAAATTATGAGCTTCTTAGGAATATTTTAAAAGGAAAATTCCAAGTTAAAAAATTAAGTTGAGAAATTAGAAAAGTAATTTTTACTAAAACATTGTAATATTATATGCACATTCGACTGATGCATATATATTTCCACTAATGAATATTAAATTACATTAAAGGATCAATATATTACTCGGACATAAAACGTGCCCTTTCGAACCAATTAAGGTCTCAAGAAAAAAGTAGCATTTTAAAAGTTTCTTATTTGGAAAGCGAAATGCAATTTCAGATGTAATTACATGTAAATTAGCGCTTGTAAGGGCTCGCCTGCCGATCGAATAAATTGAATATCATTGCAGATTATTGCGTTCATTTAGCCTTTAGTTTCTCCGCTCACTTAATCAATTGCGGAGGTATACGAAGTCGTTCGAAGAAAAGGGCAAAGAGTGTAAACCGCACGCGACGCAACAAAAGAGAGAAGTATCGGTATAAAAATGCAGCGTACTTACTCTATCTGAACTACAATAAAATGCCGGTCACGCCGGACATATCACGCATGCGAAAAAAAAAGGATGCCGAACAAAGGCGATGGGGGAGTAAAAGGGCGTAGGATATGTCGGAAGGAAAGTTTGTTTTTCTTGCCTTCGGGCACGTACGCGCTTTTCGACGTTCGACCACAAAGGCTTCGGAACATCGCGAGCGCGCGGCTCTCTATTATATTACGGCGCGTGCGCATATATACGAGATTAAGACTCGTGATTCGAATATTTTATAAACCTGAGCTTTAAGTGCAGCGCGCGAGCGCGGTGTACTCTCTTTTGTTTTGCCCGCGACGGCGACGTACCGTTTATTGGCTATTGAACCTCTTGCGTGGACGCGTGTAATTTCGATCGTATTGTTTTCTTGGGCTGGCTCTTGCCGGGGAAAGAGTTTTATACGAGGCACGAAAATCGCGTTATCTCATGCATATGTAAATGAAAATAAAGGAGATTGTAGGCGGCCGAGTGGATCTTTGACAATTGGGTGCAATGCTGTTTTCAACAATAACGACTTTGTTTTTCTGAAATGTCGCAGATGTAAATTTAATTCAATGTAATTGTTTTGTTGACTAATATTCTGATTCGTTTATCTTTTAAACTTAGACGTAGCTTGTATATGTGTATATACATTTCAATTTTTTATTTTTATGTGTATATTCATTTCTGCTTTCAACGCATTCATTTTGATTAATACTTGCACAACAAGTAGTATAATTTTAATAATATTAAACAACAATCTCTATCCAGAATTTCAAGTACCACATCACGTCGCACCTTATCGAATTTTAGTAAGTACAAACGTTTTTTAAATTTCATTTTTGGAAACGATTTTATAAGAGTTGGAAAATGTTCACGTGCATGCAGTAGTTAAATCAAAGTGTTACACGCAATGATCTTTTTTATAATTACAACTATTTATTTTTCATTAATCTGGTATTACTATGTACACATATTTATAGAAACCAAACGGTCACTGTTGAATGTACTCCGCAAAGGATGTCAAATAGTCCAGCTTTGAAGTGCAGTGATGTTTGTGAAAAGAAGTTTTCTAAGAAGCTTAAGGGGGTCTTACACCAAAAAAAATTTTGAAGAAAATCATCTGTAACAAAAAAAAACAAATTATATACATAAAATAAATATTATACACTTAATATATATATATAATTTGTGATAAAATGAGCCATGG
>UCOL01005862.1:0-10633 GCA_900474335.1 Ormyrus nitidulus | reverse complement strand
TGTTTTTCTAATCGATGCTAGGGTTTCTAAGGGCAAGGCTATTCATATAGCCTGCCCGCCTGAGCCTCTGTTCCTGGAGTTCACCCAGGCTGCTCATATCTGGCTTCTTAGCCATATTTATTATTATATAATTGTAGCGGTTCAAAATGAACCGTTACATAATATAAAAAAAATTAAACAATCTATATCTTAATTTTTGTAAATGCTTTCTGAAAGCACTTTGAAGATATAGATTGTTTTATTTTTTTATATTACTGTAAAGTTTGTTTATAATATTATTTATTATTATATAATAAAATTTATGCAGCGAAGAAAATTCAGTTGCGTACTTTAATGTATCTGCGGTCGCGCAATTCGCTTTTTCATATAGCGAATAGATCGTACTTCAGTGGTGTCGCCACGGTCGCTGCACTTACTTTTTGGCAACCGATTGCTTTTGACATTGAAGTACGATAAGAAGAACAGATTAATCATTGTTATTGTTGTTTCTAGAAAACTTTAGTTTTTTAGAGTTTGGCATAAGCCCTAGACTGAACGGATAGATGAATTGCCTTAAGATAGGGATTAAAATCTTTGTTTTTTATCTCTTTCCAGACTAAAGCTGGTTTTAAGTTGAAGATTATCTGTTATCAGATAAGATTATAAAGACAGTTATTTTATGTTTGATTACTAATAATTTTAGTATGTTGAATAACAAAAATAAGCACAAAGTTATCCGTAAGATCTTGCTTTGAATGACAAGGTCCATAAAAAATAACACATATTTTCGGATTGTCTAAATGACACAATATAGTAATAAATAATTGTACTATTATAAAATTTTATAGTATTATTACTATTTGCTAAATTTTTTATTATTAAAAGGTTAATTTATAATGAGATAGATTAATAATACATAATACTTAATCTGATGTATTCATCAAATATATACTTTTCTACCTCATAAGTTGCCGTTTTGAACTTTAAACATCTACCAATTGATCATGAGGAAGAGGCGTTGAAATACAATCTCAATCGAACTTCACTTACAGGTAAGTTCGTTCAATTGTACAATTATACTTAATATCAATACTTTATTCTAAGTAATGAAACATCTTGACTGAAAGGTTTAAATAGCCTTATAAAGCGAATTATAAAATAGACATATACTGCTCATATTACTTCTTGAACTTTGAACATATTTCCTTCTGTTCTCCCTCCACATTGCCGTCCTTGAAAAGCTCTATCTATGCATTTTTCCAACTCAAATCTCTCACCTCTTTCACCTCATCAAACTCGGCCTCGCCGTCAAACGCGCCAATTATAATCGCCTCGAAAAATTCGCCGAACGTTTTTCGAGCGCTCCTTGCAAGAGACCAGCCGGTGGGCGTTCACGCGCCGGCTTTCGTTTCTCCCGCGATGCTCTTCGCTCGCCGCGTAGTACATAAATGGCACGCGGCGGTGTTCTCTCATTCCGAGCTCGTAGCTGAGCGCGGCGGGGAGGGGAGGGGGGGATCAGTGCGTCGGCGGTGGATTTCGCATTTTTTTCTACTCGCGGCTACACAATGTGTGCGTGCAACGCTCACTTTCCATCGCTCGCGGCTAGACGGCGGCAGCCGAAGGAGTCAATCTCGAAAACTGAGGGATCGCGCCGCGGCGCCGATCATTATTTCCCGTTTTGGAAGGAGACCGGCCTCTATTGCCTGCATGCGCGCCTCGGTGCAATTATTTTCTAAGAGCTCGTCGAGTGGCTTGTGCAATGTGTGCCGGGTTGCAAAATTATAAGTGGGAGCTTTAATTTCGCCCGGCGAATTTTTTTGTTTTATTGGATCTATTCAGTCGTCGAGGAAGCTGCCTTTTATGCTTAGTTTTAAAATTACGTAAATAGTACATTCGTAATTTCAGCCGGCGACCGGAAACGGAGAAAACTACATTCCGAGCTGAAACATCTCTCTACGCATGACTACCAAAATAAACCTTCAACACATTTCCTAAAACTAAAATAACACTGCAAATATTAAGGGGGTAAATAAATAAAAAAAAAACCAAAACCTTCCACACATCCTCAACACCGCGATCGAGCGAGATCGCACGCCACACTTGCCAGCTTGAGACGATGATCTAACCTTCGTCGATGACGCGCTTTTTCCATCTGCGGCGCGTGTATACACACGGAGAGCCTTGCGGCATTGCGCGGCGCACCGGCCAGCAGCGGAGGCAGCGTATATCACCGCCGTCTCGACTCGTCGGCGACGAGAGCCGGCAGGCAGTCGCGGGTCAGTATTACAGTTCCTCTGGCAGCGCGGCGCGGACATGAGCTGACTGCGGCGGGGCCACCGCGGCGCAGGCAGCGACGAGCGTCGTCCAGTTTTACAATATCACGGAGCGTCAACGCGGAACGACGACGACGACGGCGACGATGGTGCAGAACGTCGGCAAGAGGAACGGGAAGGTGAGGCGAGGCGCTTTGTTTGGGGTTAGAGGAGGCGTTTGTTTAGATCGCAGCGCGATGCGTCACCGCGCGAGTAATGCGCCGCGAGTCCGGCCGCTCTCGAGCCAAATCTGACGTATAACGTGGGGGTACGAGGTTTTTATCATTCATCGCGACGCCGAGCCGCGATTTTTTAGCGGTTTTCGGAAGGAATTGAGATTGGAGGTTATTGGATGTAACTGATAAGCTGCTTGATCGTTTTGTTACGGTGGTTTATCGAGGAAAAGTGCATATCGCCGAGGACGATGGTTTCTGGATTGAAATTAAAAGTGTGTGCTTAAAATTAATTGTTATTCCAGGCGGTGCTTATAAATAATTACTCAGGCGGTCGCGCGTTGAGAAATTGTTTTCTTACTTGCGAAATGCTCGCCACTGCAGTCCATAGCAATTTCCTTGAAAACCATTGTCTTACTTTGTCGCGCGTCGGCTCTTCCATCGGCAAAAGGTTCCTCTAATTGACTAATAATAACCTATTAAATAAAAAAAAAAACGCAGTCAAAGCGACTTTTTGCGCAGCGCTCTTCAAACGTAAGTATATGACACCAAATCAAAAACTTATTCATAGTGACTTTCTGCGAAGCGCTCTTTAAATGTAGGTATGACACTACTTCAAAAATTTGCATATGAATGCCGCTTGTCGTCAAGGACTCATATTTCTCGATCGGCTGTACGAACAAGGCCTAAATTTTTTAGCTGTACATACTTATTTAAATCCGATCCCTCGCAATCTCAAAATTCCACCAAACGCGTCGAACGGCCCGAAATCTCGGCGAATTCCAAGCGGCAACCTCCCGCTTCCGCCTCCCCCGAAATTCCTGCGACAAACTCCCCCTCTAAAATCGCACCCGAAACTGCACCCACCGCGCCTCGGCCCCAAAAGTTCCTCGTCTCCGCGCTTGAAAAAGGCCGCGCGCGGTCATCGTCGCTCTCCGAGACGAGCGTGCAAGCTGCACGGCTCTCTCGGAGCTTGGCGCGCCGGATATTTCAGTCGTCGGGTGCGCGCGCACGACCGCCGCGCGGTCTATTATTAGGCTCCCCTCCCCCCGCCCGCGCGGCAAAAATCGCGCGCGGTGCCGCTTCCGCGCACGCGGCTCTGCCCCCTCAGTGTTTCGGCGGCAGCGGACTGCTCGCTCGAGTATTCTTTTTTGCCGCCCCGCCCCCCCTTCCCCCCGGCCGCCGGTGGACGAGGCGCCCACGCGCCCCGCTGGTCAATCAGGGAGGAGGACCGCTGTGTCCAGGAGGAGAGGCTGCATTCTCAGGCATGATTCTCGCGAGGTGCTCACTGTAAGTCCATCCCTTTGCTGCGTTAAATATAGAGATCGCTGCTTCACTGAGAGAGAGAGGGGCTCTATTACCGGGGCTCTCTCCCTTCCTCTCGATCTTCTTCCTGCCGTGCTCTTCGCTTTTCTTCTCTACGCGGAGCCCTCCTCTGCTTCTTTGTCGGACTGCTATTAGAACCGAGTGTAATTATCTTTTTTATTTTGTTATTGGGTTATAAATACGCGAGTGCTTGCGGAGCTTCGAGCGGCGCGGTCGGGAGTTTAGAGAGATCGGCTCTCGGTTTTTAAAGGTTGAAATAGTCAACGGTCGCGAAGTGGAATGAAATGGAATTAGATTTTTTGGTATAGTTTTGTAGTTTTAAAAAAGAGGAGAAATTTTGCGGCGAGTGTGAAAAATGCGCGGCGCAACGTAGTTCGTAGCTCGGCGACTATGATTTAAAATAGATTTTTTCCGGTGTGGGCTTCCGAAAATATCGGCGGATGGTGCATTTAGAAAAAAAAAAAAACTTAATTTGCCAGTTGAACATGGCATGTTTTGATGCGATTGGATTGTTTTGAAATTAAAGCTCGAGGCGCTTTTGGCAAAGGCGCTGGCGGAAGATTCATCTGGATTCTGGCAAATCCGCAACTATAAAAGTGTAAAATCTTGTCAAATCGTTGTATTATTACAAGGTAGATCAGTCGGCAATTAAATTACTTCCAAACAAGCGTACATCACTCACGTTTTATTTTTAGAAAGTTTTCGGATATATTGTAACCCGATACGGCTAAAAGTAATTTAGTGCGTTTACGATTCTTGAAAAACGATTTAGAACACAATAAAATAAAATTACTTGAAAGATCGATCTATTGATTTTCTAAAACTCTGTGCAGTTTCTCTTTTTTAACTCGCAAAATGTATTTTTTAAAATAAATAAAACTCTGACATAACCTTCAAACACATCATCACTATTACTTCTTTCAAGCATCAGCTTTCCTCGCCCAAAAGCATTCCAATCAATCTCCCCAAATCAGCCGCACAAAAAAAAATCCGTAAGCTCGATCCGACGAGAAAGCACAACGAAACAATTACCACACACACACACCAGTCAACAAAGAAACTCGAGCTCCATCTCCAGCGACCTTTCATAATAATAATCCGCGCGCTTTACGACCTCATCACGTGCAGCGGCGCAGCTCATCACTCGCCTGCCGTCCCGTTTAGACCTCAATATTACCGATCCTCAGGAATCCGTGTCAATGTCGCGAAGTCGCGCTGAAAACCATACCGCTCTTGTATTCTCGCTGGAAACTGGAGCCGCGAGCAATTATAGGCTCTTAGAATCCGATTTTCCGGCCTCGCCGCGATAATATCGTAGATCGCGCGAACGCCGAAGCGCGGCTTACCCGGCCAGCAGCGGAGCCGAGCGGACCCGCTTACGTAAGGGGCTTCTTCGCTAGACGGAGAGTCGCGCTGACTGATACGCCGCCCGACGGCTTCCTGGTTCGAGCTGACGGAGCGATGTGTTTTTTTCGGGGGGGTTTGCTGGTTTGGTATAAGCACGTGGTGCGGTGGCACGTGCTCTCGTCGTCGTGTTTGCGACTGCTTTTAGGTGGGATTGGCTGGCGTTTCGGTAAAGTTGAAAATAAACGTGATTGTATCGGAGGTGGTGTATTTAATTTTGTAGTGTAAAACAGGCTGCGGCGGAGGTTCTTAAATTTCTTATTTGCATTCTCTCGGAGTTTATAGTTCGACGTTAGATCAACGTTTCTTGTGAAAAAGCTGCGTTATTAGTATAATCAATGCCTTATCTTTATCTTTGTTCAATCAAAAATGAATTATTATCTATATCGGTAAATAAGTTTAGAATCACCGTTGTTACAGAGAATGAGCTTTTATGCGAATGACAGAACTGTCAGAAGATGACATTGATCTTTTTATTAACCGTCTTCATTCTTCATTACTCTCCGGTCTTTGAAACAGTCGTGCTTTATGTCTGTTTTTTTCTTTTCCATTCTTGAACTTACTATTTTACTCTTTCCGTATAAGTTGAACAAATAATTAATTCCAAAGCTTAAATTTGTAACCGTCACGTTCAAGCACACCCAATTTGTATATAAACACGCATAATGGAACAAATTTTGCACTGCACCCAATCAATAAGTTATACGGATCTTATAACTATGTAAATCACGCTTACATAATAAAGCGCCAACTAAAGTAAACCGAGGACCCCTTCCGAAGAGTTGCCGCTGCCGCTGAACCCAAAGATCGTGAACTTCCCTTATAAGTAAAACCCCGTCTGCTCGCCTGGGTATCGTTATGAAATTAACCAGAGCTGCACTGGTTCTGGTGACTTTCGAATTCCTGACAAAATTCGCACTTTCGAATTGCTACGAAATTTCGGATCGAGCGATACGGTTTTCGCTTCGCATTTAAGCAGGTGCATTTAAATATCGTTTGACGCTTTAAACAGGTTTTTTATGAAGTAAACGAGCCGTCGACACTGCCCCTGATTTTTTTATTTCAATATTACAAATTTAAAAAAATGCCACTTTACGAAAGGTCAGCAGGTTAACATTCACGTTCTTCTTTACAAATTAAATTACCATACCTTTTTTGTACATACGCATAAAAAAACTTTACAGCAACATTACAGCTACCTTTTGTAAGCGTATATAGATAAAAGCACTTTAATTTATTACTCAACGCCAGATCAAAATCAATTTACCCATTCACTTCACAAAAGCCACTGCTTCAAACTTAAAACCCGACACGACACGGAAATTACAAAAATCGACATCTCAATCGACGGCTCTACAGACAATCGGCCCCTGAACGCCGCGATACGCGGAAGCTCCTCGAGCACACACACGCAACAACAACGGCAGCCTCTCTCGGCGTGTCGTGAGAAAGAAAATTTAGAAAGCGCGACAGCCGAACATCGCGGCGTCTCTCCGCGCGCGGAATATATCCCCTCAGGCCGGCGAGAGATTTGCGCTCGATCGAGAGAGCCAAAAGGCAGGCAGATGAGCTCGCGGATTCCCTCTCGGCGTGGGACCGCGCTGAACTCTCTCTCTCTCTCTCTCTCTCTCTCGCTCGGAGTGTCGCCGAAAGCGCGAGGCGGAATCCGCGCAAAATGACAGAACTATTAATTGCGACCGCGGCGGTGCGCCGAGGCTCGTTATTGTGCCATTAGCGGGAGAGTGATTCGCAGGGGCTCGGCATTAGGCGGATTCGAAAAGCGAGACGCCTTTGGGTGTTATTCGCGTGATTAATTGATTAATCAGGCGCGGCTGAGCGATCGCGGAGTCGGCTGACGCGGTATTGTGATTGTATCGGGAGAAGGTTTTCGAGATTACCTGGTCAGTTGAGCGTTCGCGTTAGGAGGGGCTCATGCAGGTTTATAGCATTGATTTTAGAAATTATTGGTGAAGGTAGTATTATAAAGAAACGCAATCAAAGCCGTAATTCGATCGGTGCAATCCGCGGTGGTTATTCATTTGTTTTTATTAGACTTTCTACTGTTTAAATTATAGTGAGTAGTAGTGTTTATTTTCGTTCTCACAATACTAGAATTTAAATGCACATATGATACGTTCATAATTTATTGCAATACAGCGTTAATTAAGGAAAAGAACATTTTCATCAAAAAAATCTTCAACTCAATTATGTTTTAAAATTTATAAAATTACAACTTGAGCAACGAGATTTATTCTTTACTTCACAGCCGCTAACCAATTCCTTCCCACTTTCCAGATGAGGGATGCAGTTTTGCAGAAACGAAATAATAACGTAGCGACCTTGAAATCGAAACCATCCCTTGAAATTTATCGACCGCCCGGTGAGTACCCAGCAGCCTTTTCCTCCGATCCGTCGAACCTAGACTTGCACTGACCTTTAAATCGCTCGTTTCCAAGGCGTCAGAACGGACGGAACAACGGCTAATGCAACGAATCCCCAATTGAACGTACACGCTAAGGAATTCACCATGAAGCAGAACGACCTTCACCTACCCAAGTGAGTATATAGACTTCGCTTTTTTTCGCTGTTGAATAATCGGACGAGACAATTATTTGTATCGCCAGGTGAATCAATCTTCTTGAATGTTGTTAATCGACGCCCCCCCGACGGCGGCGTAAATTTTGACTTTTATAATTGAGCGGTACGTTAAGCGCGTACTTATTACGGAGTAATGAATAGTTGCGCAAGCAGTGATAAATGCTTCTTTTCAAAACCAACAGAAACTTATTAATAAATTCATCGGCGGCGATATGCTTTGTATATAAAAAAAGATTTAAATGCACACCTTCTTGTAAGTTAATATATGCTCAGATCGTTACTAATATTTCATCGCGACCCCTTTACTAAAGGTACCCTCCTTCAGTGCAAGGACCTTTGCATCGTGAAAGAAGCCAAAAACGGTAATATATTACTTATTTTTGAAAAGTCTACTTTGTCATGTAACAGCCGCAACATTTTTCGATAATTTTTCATACGAGGTAACTCAAAACCTTCCCTGGTAGAAATAACCCATTTTTGGCCCATTGACTGATAATTTCTACGTCATTGTTGAAAGTACCTAAGAACTGTGAAAAAAAAATCGTTTAAAAAATGGTCCAACAATTGATCCTACCAGGACGATTTCAGTAAAATTAAGAGTTACCAGCTTCTTCAATACCAAAATAAACTACCGCAAAATTTTCTAACCTTCTACTAAAAAAAAAAGCACCTCCGAGTCCCAGTGAATTACTCCCTCGAATTTTCGCCCGCAGAAACCAATCGAATTCGATGGACCGGCCCTTCTACCTGCAGCAGAGCAAGTCTAGCGGCAATCTGCACCGTTACCTGTACCAGCACCACCAGCATCAGCACCACCAGCAGCAGCTCCACTACTCCCTGCAGCATCAGCTGTCGCCGGGACCGCACCACCACCCGGCTAACTACCACCCGCTGATGACGGCGGCCATGTCGCGGCAGCCGCACGCGCTCAACACTTCCGCCTCGAGCGGGAACATCTTGCACGTGAGTCGGGACGAGATGATCTTTCGTGGGAAAAGAGCGCGGGGGAGTTGAGGTGGATCTTTTTCGCTATGTAGTTCATCTAGTAAATATAGATACCGCATCGTGCACGCGTGTAAACAAATTGCAGAAATTCTATTTATAGATTACCAGCTCAAGTAAATATATTGGTTATTTATACATTTTTCTTTGTATAAAACTGCTAACCGCGGTGTATTAACCATGCAAAGTATAAAAAGTTCAATTGTCCAAATCGTATAATTCGCATTTATTTATTACGCCAAACCTACATAAAATTTAATTACAATGCACTTATGCCTTAAGTCTGTAATAAAAACGAATTTCAATTTCACGAGATTTTTGAGTAATTACATTTTGCCGCAAAGTTTGTTAAACTTTGCATTTGATTTGGTTGAGTAATATAAATCTCGGGAATGTGACTTTTATGATAAGCGTCGGATAAGAGATAAATTTAAAACTAAGTGAAATAGAAATAATGTAAACATGCAGTTCGGTGGCTATTTTTAGCGAGCGAGATTTATTTCAAACTCCGTTGCGAAATCTAATAATGATGAAATCTTCCAACGTCATAAATAAAGTGATACGCAAATGTTGGCGTAATAATCTTGCATTATTATCATAATAAACTGCTTATCTTCGAGTGTATGATAAATAAACTTTTAATTAACTGAGAAAACTGAAAATTGAATAGATATGGATTTGTAGCCTGTTATAGTTTTGCTTGATGACGTGGAAACTTTAAATAATTAAACTGTGCGCCAAACGAGTTAAAATTCAGAAATTAAGTATATATATTATTATTCATATTTCGTTCTGTAAGATTGTTTTTAATTCTTAAATAAATTTTATTTAAGCAAATATAAACATATAAAACTAGATGAAATGGATGTTTTTTCAGCCAATTCATTTCATAGCAAAGTTTTTTTGGTATTCTCTAATTTTCATACTAATATTCATTGCAACCTTTTCACTAGCAATTTTCAAACCTTGAAAAAGCAAATATCACCAAGTCTCCTATGAAAAACTAATGACATGCAACAGTAACAACTAATCAAATCGAGCAATTTTCCCTAATTTGAATCTAATTCCAGAATTCTGGTCGAGTTCACTTCAGCGTGGATCCACACGAAATGAAAGCTTCGACCCCGAAACCGGGGAAACTCACGAAATCCTTATCCTTCGTTTCTACGTACGGCTTGAGAAGATCCAAGAGTTTCACGGCGAACGATGTTTTAGCGGCGAGAGCCATGAACATCGCCGACGCCTCGGAGCTTGGAAAGTTCCCTCCCGACGTACAAGAAACGCTACTCAAAGCGATCGACGGTAGGTCTTGGGATCGGTAAAATGCGAGCACGCCGTGCTGTACTTGTGCCATTGCGGCGTAACTTTCAAAGTAATTTGTGGGTTCTGTATTAAATTTTTAATTCGTTTTGCTTTGAACACTTTCCGTATTGGTAATTAACTGATATTAAATTGCCCTGGTAGAGTTTGATTCCATTTCTCGAACAGAAATTGGCCAATTTCACTAGACAGGTGGTCAAATACTGGCCAAACATCTTGCCAACTACCATGCCTAAATGTAACGTTTTTTAAAGTAATTTTACCACAGTTTTCTGGTCTAGGTAGAATGAATATGAATATGAATCTGAAAAGGTGATGATGCAATTTTATGTACCGAAACTTTTGTATACGTTTACTGCTGATTTTTAAGTCACACATTGTTTTATGTAACTGTAAATCTCAAATTAAAAGATGGCGAATAGGGTTAAAAACTTTAATAATTATTCAGGTTCAGATAAATTGGGCAATATTTGGCCAAATTCTACTTTATAATTTAATCGAAAAAAATTTATATTAAAT
>UCOL01005861.1:0-10625 GCA_900474335.1 Ormyrus nitidulus | reverse complement strand
CACTACAATAATCAAACGCGAGAAGTTGCTAGCTTGACTAGATGAGATTTTGCGTCACTACTATAAGAAATTCAATCTATTTTTTTTTTTTTTTTTTTTAACATGTAAAATTTCAGATTGAAATAAAAGTAAAATATGCTTCCGTTTTGAATGCAACCGTTTTTCAATAATCCTAAATCTGCTTAAAACGGAACGAATACATACATTATTAGTATAACCTAACAGAAATTGAAGTAACCCTAAAACCCATTTGGAAGGCTCTAAACTTGGAAGATTCAGGAGCGAGCCGTCTCTCGAATCTCGGCGCATCCGTTAATCGATCAGCGCGGGGCTGCGGGCTTTCGGCTCGCAGCGGGGGGATCTGCCGCCGTAAAGTCGAGCTCGCAGGCTCCCGTTTCGCTATCATCGCGTGGATCCCGCGCGTACGTATATATGCATACGCCACGCTTATCGCGATCGTTCGCTTGAAGCTCGCTGGAAGCGCGAGGCCGCCGCCGATTGTCAAGATCAAGGATGTGCTGTGCTCTGCCCGAGGGTGCCGCGCCGCTCTTGCGTGACTGATCGGTATGCGAGCCGAGAGAGCGTGTTCTGCGCCGCCTATACCGCTTCGAGTTTTTGGTGCTCTTCGCACGAGCCTGTTTACCTCCCGCGGACTAAATCGCTGGCTAACGGCGATCGCATTGGCTGCTTATTGGTGGCGAAACAGAGAGAGAGAGAGAGAGAGGGCAAAATTAAAAGCTGGCTAAGTGTGAGGAATTAGCTGGCTGTTATTTAAAATCTATTATGTACACGTGAGCTCGGTTTTTTTGACGATTGATCGGGGCTGGTTTTCGTTACGGGAATCAAGAAAGAGCATAAATAAAGGTGTTAGTAAAGTTTGCATGCAGGAATAGCAGAATTAAATTTTTTAATAATCAAAGGATTACAATTATTTCATGGAAATGGTTACACTCAATTACAGTTTTCGGGAAGTAACATTAAACATTTAAGTTAAAGTTTTTAAAATAATTTTATCAAGATCCATTTCATGCATGGCAGAATCGATACGAAGCAGGTTTGTTAAAAATATTTGAATCATTTCTAAAATGCAATATAAATCGAATTGTCAATAAAGCAGAATTTTATAATAATGTATTTATTATTGAATTTCACATTTACCTTCCAATTTCAAAATATACCGATAGAGTTCTTTGTTAGCTGACAATACAGAATACGAGTTATAAATACAGTAGAAAAGTGTATTAAATTACGGGGCCCGCTTTAAAAAAATTACAATGCCACTCTACATTTATAATGGAACATAGAAAACGGTTCAACGGTTCAACTTCAGGCTAATAATCACAGTATTTACGGGCGTTTGGCCCCTCATTGTGAATTGTAACAATGGAATTAATTGAAAATCCAAATCTTATCTCGGGAAGTCTTAAAAGGCGAGATTTTGAAATCTTCACTGATGGTAAGCGAATTTAGGCAAATTCGAAGTACAATCGATCGTTAATCTAAAAATTCAAATAGTCTTTTTGAGGAATCGAGTGTATAAGCCGATATCTGCTTTTGGGATCATATTTGTTCTAACTGTTTCGAAACGGCCGAGCTCTGTGTTCAGCCAGCATGAAATTATGTTACGACTGACAATCCTGTAGCAGCACAATTCTTCAATCGTAGGTATACACTTTAGAAAGTCAAAAACTCTATAGTCTTGCACTAATCTTGCTGAATTTAATAAAATATTGTTTTCTAGAACGGAGGCGGTATGCGGAAATCTAAGACTTCTTATCTGCCGATTGTTTTTTTAAAGGCTTTCTTCTCTTTTGTTTCCTTCATAGCAGTAATCGTTCTCCAAGTTCTTTGTTCCCGTATGCTTTTCTTTGCCCGGTTTAGAATTTTGCCGTGTTCTTCTACACTAATACAAAAATACAAATATCTCACACACCGCGCCGCGTGCAACTTTCTAAAAACAGAGTTTTCTTTATTTCTGTAGGCGACTAGCTGCGCCTTGTAATATCAGTCGAGAGAAATTTCAAGAAACTAATAGAGCGATTTGAAATGGAAGCAAAAATTACCTTCAATTCGAAACCGCTAAAGATTGCATTCCAATTTTCTTAATATATCTCAAAATCCAAAGCTTGCAACATCAAAGCAAAGAGGGCAATAGTCAGCCGCACAGTTTCAAACATGTCTATATATACTGTAAAGAATCGCATTTTTCTTCCCACGTGCAGATGAAACCACCGGACAATGGGCCTTTGACATTCAACTCTCTCTCTCTTTCTCTCTCTCTCTGTCTCTCTCTCTCTCTCTCTCTCTCTCTCTCTCCGGCGCTAGTTTCCATTCGCCGACACGTATAATCCCCCGAAAAAACAATTAAAGTGACAAGAGCACATCTACGCCGAAAATCAGTTTCGCGTGCCGCGCCCCCGAAACAAAACGTTGCAATCGACAAAGAGCCCGGAAAAAAGGAGCTAAAAAAGCCTCTAGCTGCCGCACTCCCCTCCCTCAAAGTGCCAGAATCGATGGAAACAATGCACCGCCGCCGCCGGCGGCAGCACGTAAGGCACCGGGTATTGCAACCTTTTTTTTTTTCTTTTTTTTCGACGGCAGAGCGACAAAACCCGGACTGCGCGCAAGCAAACACACGTTCCACGTGCGCCCGATATGCAACATCTCGGGGCGGCGGAGGGGAGGGGGAGAGGGCCGCGCTGCGCCTGACAGCTCGGTGATTTAGTTTTCGCGAGTGCGCGTGTCATTCGCGTAGGTAGGCACGTGTCATTGACACGCCGCCGGCGATACGCTAAAACTTACACGCGTTTTCACCGAAATTTCGCTATTCGCGGAGGCTGATTTCCCCCCACCCCCACCCCCGCGCGTGCGGCTTCTTTGGCCTTTTTTTCGAGCGCGACTTCTCTCTCGCGCCGAGCGGCTGCTTAAGTAAGAAGGCCGCGCGAAATTATTGCTGCCGTTTTTCGTCGATAGGAGGGTTTTGTAATGGAGTGCCTTATTGTTTTAGCGACGCGGAGTGTCGTTTTTGTAAGGCGCTGATCCCAAAATTTAAACAGTTGACGAGGCTGAAGTTCATGTGTATGTAATGAGCTTATCTTTTGTGACGAAAGATCCGCGGCTTTGTTACTTAAAAAATGCGAAAAATTATAGAATTTCTGGAATTGGGCAGTATAAGCTTACGAATGATACGTACGATTTTAGTTTGTAAATATTAGCTTTAAAACTTTTAAAAGACGTCACAAGAACGTACGTGTTTGAAAATTTTTATTTTCGAACGTTTGGATTTCTAATTCAAGAGTCTTATTTTTGAAGCGCCTTTTTTTATCTTTGTAGAATTAGCCAAGACGATAATCTTGCCTCACTTTATAATGTAAGGAGCAAAGTAAAACAATAGAGACCGTGAATATTAAAGAAAAACTAACTGAGAAAAAAAGGAAAACAGGTATCTGAAAGATCGAAAAAAAATTTCATTCGCTCTCCACGTATTCGGTGCCAATATTTTATGAAAGGTCGGTCTCACATTGCAATAGCGAAGATCCCGCTGCGCGTCGCAATCGGATCTCGATTCTTCCAAGAGTCAATGAGTCACGCTGCACTCCGCCATTCCGAAACCCTTTTTATCTGAAAACAATACGCGATGTGCGCCTTTCTCTCTCTCTCTCTCTCTCTCTCTCTCTCTCTCTCTCTCTCTCTCCAGGAAGCTCGGCGCGAGTATTTTCTTTGGCTTTTTGCGAAGCGGAGAAAGAGAGAAAGGCGCGCGAGTGGATGAATCACTCGGATTTGCAAGGTTTTTATTGCACGCGGGAATGTAGCTTTGAGAAATGCCGTTTTCAGTGCTGTTAACGCTCGATTTCGAGAAAGAAAAGTAATTATATCTTCGAAAATTGATACTGACTTTTTCACCGAAGGATTTGAGGTTTGAGGAAGAAAGTACTCTTTTGGAAAGCTTTTGCAAAAGTGAATTAATGAATCGAAGAAGATAGGAATTAACATATTTCTTTTTCGGTGAAATAGATTCCGAACAGAGAAATGACCATTTATAAATAAAAATACAGTAATAAAAGATAAATTGAAAGGTTAAATAAATATTTATGCCGCTCCAAGTTTCAACGCAGCGACAAAGTATAATCTGAAAAATGGTTATTTTTCCAACGAGGAAATAAGACCAGAAGAATGTTTCAGCGGCAGGTATAGAAAAGCTAAATCAATCCCGGCGAATGCGCGCGGACACAACACAAGCGCAAATACAAGCCGTTATTGATTAATACACCGCGGCGACCGGATAAAGAAACGTCGAATATAGAGCGAAGCCGGAGAATTTTATTAAACATTATTTTCTTCGGCATTAAATTTATACGTGACGCGGGAGGGAGAGAGTCTACCGCCGCCGCCGCCGCCGCCGCCCCCGTCGACGCTGCAAATCGGGAAAGAAACTCGCGGAGCAATTTTTTTTCTTCCTCCTGGTCGGGAGGAAAGTGGAGGGAAACGAAAATAAACTCGGTGAAATTGTATAAACGGGCTCCTGGAAGGAGGGAAAAACTGGATGCTATATCGCCTTGTTGTGATTATGAATTATGACGATAACTGGAAAGAAGCTTGGAGTAATGGGGCTAGCTTTTTCTTAATCTAAGGAATGCTGCGATAAAATTTACTTTCCTTCGCGGAAGACCCGATGCGCGAATATTAAGAATGCGCTGGATATTGGATTTTTCAAAAGCAAAAATAGTCTCCTTATACCGTTAGGAACTCTTAAGTTTAATTTGATTAATGGTGACGTGTTGAAAAAAGTTTTGCGCTCGGAGTGAAAGCTTGCTCACGGCTCGCTGGTTTTGTGTGTTGGAAAGTTTTTCAAATTTATATTTGCTTCCTTTTTACTTCATTACGCAAAGCGAAAAACCTTCAAGTATACAATTTGTACAGCCTAAGTAGGAATCAAAGCAATCGGCAGTCAGATCTTAGGTCGTAACGTTTTGTGTAGATTACAAGAAAAACGACGTGTTCCGCTTATAGAACAAATTGCTTGTTAAAACGTATAAAATGTACGCGTTATCTTTCGAATCGGCTCTTTGAACACAAAGATTTATGAATAAAACGCGTTTTTGAATAACGAATAATTCATTATGAATTCAGATTTAGAGATCGCATAATTACAATATGTATCATAATTTAAAATAGGCTCAGGAAATCTGATACTTTTTGATAATCAAAGGGGATGCATATTGTTCTGGAATAAAATATCGGAAGCGTATATAATCTGCTAAGAGAAATGGAAGAAACATAAAAATTTTCCAAATAAAAAGTTTTCAAAAGGAAAAAGACCGGAAATTGAATTCTCAAAAGAAATAACTTGGAGAACTGAAAAATGCGGAATATTACAAAATTTATGGACGCTACTTATTTCTTTAGTTGTACACGAATGGCTTGTTATATGTATTGTATCTGTAAATTTTCATATTTTCCTTATTAATTATCACTCTTTATACATTTCCTTTTTTAGATGTTATTCTTACTTTTGAAATGTCAGAGTGATTTATGTTTAGTTTAACACGATGCTGATCAAAATATGTCGAACAAAAAAAAAAAAAAAACACGTTTTTTTCTCGGAACAAAGCATCCCAAGTGCAATTATTTGTAAATATTATTTCAATATATAGGCGGCAAGCGTCGTTCCGATTTTCAATGCATTCCTCTTAATTTTTCCCTTCCTCCTTTAAATTGGAATGCCGATGAATTGGAATTTTTGAAAAGTCGATCCGCGCCATACAATTTTTTCAGCCGGAACAAGAACCGGGCAGAAAAAAAGGGGAAAAAAGGAAATCGAGTTCGGCAGGATAAAGAAGCCGGCCGGGAATAAAGTAAGCTCGGCGCACAACGATTGCGCAATCTTGCAAATTTCTCGGCTGCAATTCGATTTCACGGAAGTTTCTTTAGCTCCCTCCTTAAAATCCGCGGCTCCCGGGGTCCTTAGAAAAAATTTTTTAACAAGTATTTTTCATTAAAGTCGCTCTCATCCGAGGGGGGAAGGTAAAAAGCTAACAATTCGCGACCTAATTAATCCGCGGGTCATTAGTTTTTATTTAATAAGCCCCCACGGCGGACCTCGTATCTGTATACCTATGTATAAACCTCAGCTTCTGCCTGAGCCTAGAGGAGGAGGAGGAGGAGGAGGAGGAGGAGGCAGAGGAGAGCTGATAATTGGAAAACTCATTAACTGTTGTTTTGAGGAAAGGAAGGGGCGCCGGAAAAATTTTAATTAGAAATTGTTCGCGGCAAGAAAGGAGGTGATTTTTCATCTCGCCTCTCTTTCTCCGCGAAGAGTCAAAATACAATTATCTACCTCGTGGGGGCGTGTCTGCCAAGTTTTTTTTTGCCCCGCTTATAAAGAGGCCCGACCCCGAAGGGGGGCCGCTTTTTTCCTTCGCTGATTAGTTCGATTTTAATTAATTTTTCGCCAGATTTCTGGCACTTAAAACATTTTCCTAAAGATCCGAAAGGATTTTCCTTTTTCCTTTTCTGCATAGCGAAACAGTGATAAATCATTTAACGCTTTCGATCGATATACCAGAAAGGCGCCGCTATCGTTCGGCTCGCCGTTCGCGTTCGATTTTCGTTTGGAGCTCGCGAGCGGTAACTTCTGACTTGGAAGTAGTCGATAACGAGCTGCGATAACTTCCTTCCATCATTTTTTCAGATGCTCAAAGACTCGCAGCCGCCTTGCGACGTCAATCTATTCAAAGATTGTCGTCACGCGTTGCGTAAGCTCGTAGTGTCAGCTCGACAAGTTTATAGAAATATATTGCAGTCACTTCGTCGGGCCGTTGGAAGGGCTGCCGCCTCCTTAAATTCAAACCTATCCGCGCGAACGACCGACGTATAGTATACTCGTCGGATGAGCTTTGTTTCGCCGCTGCATTTTTATCGGGCGCTTGTATACGTTTTTATCCTTTTCGAATGGTCTATTTGCGCGCGATGAGAATCAATATTTGTCGAATCAAATGGAGGCGCTCTCGCCCCGATTTGGAAAACATTCGACTGGAATTCGATAAATTTTTATCGGTTAAACGAGCATTAAAAAAAAAAAAAAAAAAAAAATTCCTCCTCGAGTGACGACGAAAAAAGAAAATGAACGAGTCATCGCCGGTGGAAACGAAAAAAAAAGGCACCGTTCGATAAGAGCGGAAAAAAACATCGCGTTATCTAGCTTTGAAAACTTGTACTTTCGGGAATCGGAGCCCAAAAAGCAGTTCCGGGACGGAGGATTTTTAATATCGCGTTATTTCGTCTCGTCAAAAGAATTCGGGGGGGCGCTAAGCTTTTACGAAACTTCTGCCTGAGGGGGAGAAAAGGAATTTTTAATTTCTTTTGTATTGGCTTAATTTTGATTTTAATCGAATATCGATCGCAAATATATATATACACGTATAAATTGATATCGAGAGTTGTGCAACGAGAGATTTTGGGACAATAAATGACTTTGATTATCATCGACAATTCGACGTTATCTCGCTCGAAATGAGGAAAAGCTGAGCGTTAAATATAGGGGACACGTCGAGCAGATGCGTATCGGCGAGGATAAAAAGTGAAAAAAAGTTTCCTACAATTTTGGTGATTCATTTTTCGAGCGTAGCGCGTGACTTTGGGTTTGAATTCAAAGCCGCTGAGTCATACATTTTTTTTTACTCGCGGCGAAGGGGAATTTTCCAAAATCCGTCTCTATTGCGCAGTTTCCGGCACAAGTTTTTTAACTTATGACGCAAATATTTGTTTTCTCTCACGTGGCCTTTTTAAAAACGCCTATAAGTGATTCTATTATAGCATCAATTCTAATGTTTGACTGTAAAAGTACAGTATTTTTTTGACAATATATACTGCTTGAATCAACAGATTTTAATTAAGTACGTTAATCGCTAGAGTCCAGAAAATTTTCTCTATATATAGTGTCTAGAAAAGCAGAGAAAATTTCGGACACTCGATACAATCGAGGGCAATTTATTTATCCACGAAGCCCAAATATTGAGCAACTTAGCTCGAAACTATGCGTCATCCATAAGAGAGCTTCCCGAACGGCTGCAGATAAGGCGTTGGCCCGGAAAAAATTTCGAAAAAACCTCCAGAAATCAGCCTTGACCAAAAAAGCAAAAAAAAAAAAAAAAATGAGGCGAACGAAAACACATGACGAAAACGGCCGATAAAAATATCCGGCGGCGGCGGCGAGTTTTGCTCTCTCGGAACCGGCTCTCGTTCATTCATTCCCTCCGTCTCTCTCTCTCTCTCTCTCTTGCCCGCAAACGAGATAATCCGCGCGGATTCTCCTTGGCGGGGCTCGCCGATCGATGTCTCTTACGTATATCGCGTGACGCTTTCGACGAAATAAGAAAGCCGAACGAACGAACAAACGAACGAACGAACGCACGTGTGTTCGCTTGCGTGTGTGCCTAGTTAAGAGCGCGGCTACAGCGGCGCGGCGGCGGCGACGGCGTAGGTCAGGTTGGTAACCTGTGCGAGCGGCCATTCACGTACGCACCACCACGCGCTTGTGTCTGCCCCGTAGCCTGAATGAAGCCGTGAGGGGGAGGGACGGCAAGAGAGAAAGAGAGCCGAGTCGTAGTGTAACACCGCCGGGTCAATGAGTAAAAGAGATGTAGATTCGTGTGCTCGGTGAATGAACGACGCCGTGTGTGTCTGTGTGCGTATATGGAGATATGCGTGGCTGAGCTTTTCTCTTTTTTTTCAACCGGGATCGATTTTCGAAAATTTTCCGCAGCCGGGCCGGAATAAAAACGCCGCCGCGGGACGAGAGAGGAATTTAGTTTTCCTTCACGGAGTCGTAATACACGCCGTAATAAAATAAATTAGCCTTTCAATTTCAAAAATGAATGATGCAATTTTACACGACAACAGTCACTCGTCCCGGACGAAGAATTGAAAAACGTGTTATTTCAAAAGCTGCGACGAGAAAAAATTACACTAATACGATATCGGTATGTATATGCGTATATAGGCATTTTTAAATGCAAAATACCAGATAAATATTAGAAGACGATAAAACTTGATGGAAAACAAAATTTTGTGTCAAAGGGGAAAATTTAAATTTCGCTGGACGAAAGAGGCTGCAACAAAGTTCGCGTTAAAAATTGAAAACTGCGCGAATCTCAACTCAGACGGAAGAAAGCACCTTCCCAAAACTCAGTTCGCGTAATCGCAGGCAAAAGAATAACAAGTTAACTATACTATCCGAACAGAGCAGTACCCCGACAAAGAAACGCGTTCGTAAAAAGAATCGCAACGCGCCCGAACAGCTCGAAAACATATTATTCCCTCAAAAACGCAACAAGTTTTCAATAATACGAGGGAGAGCCGCGAGGTTCGTGCACTCGGCGAGTGCAGCCGGCGCATCGAAGAGGGAAGGGGGGTTCGTGTGGGGAGGGGGCCGAGTGCGAAAAGGGGGGATGCGTGAGAATGATGTGCCGCGCTGTTTCTCTCTCTCTCTCTCTGATCTCTCTGTGCTTTCAAGTGAATACGCACCGCGTCCGCGTGTTTGTTTGTAAGCGAGCGAAGAAGGAGTGAGGCTCAGTCTGCAGTGCGATCCAGATGCAGACTACGTTTCCCGTTAACGGCGAATCAGGCGTGCCCGGGCGTGCCTGACGCCAACTGCACTCGCCGCGCTGATTCTGATCAAAATTGAACGACAAGAGTGAAGCTATCCTCTTATCGGTCGAAGGAGTCCCGCGCCGACGCCGGAAGCGAGCTTGTCGTTATTTTAGAAGCAGCCTAGGCGTGTTTACGCGGCTTGTACGCAGCTGCTCTCGGCTTCGGAATCCGTCGAACGAAATGAACCGCCCGATATAAAACTTTCAGAGAGGCTCGCGCTGCACCGGCCAGCTTTATTAGCATTAATTTCAATTCCAATCGCCGGAGGCGAGCCGCCTGCATGCGTTTTCGAAATTAATGCACGTTCGATTCGTTTTCTGTCGCGCGACTGAAGGAAGGGAATTTTGGCGATGCTCCGCGGATATTCGAGCATACTTCCCACCGGTGCATTGAAACGACCTCGAAAGCTTCCGTTCCGCATATAACGGCTTCAAGTTCGATATTTTCCGCCACTGTCAAATTAACCAAGTAAGTCGACACTTTTTTTGCCCGACCAACTTGTGCGATCGCGAAAGTTTTTGCTAACGATCCTTGATTAATTGCGTGCTTCCTTAGCCACCCGATCAATTCGCTAATAAATGAGGTGCTTTTGCCTTCAGAAAATTACCACGCGAAGTACGAATTGATTTTGATTAAATTTTATGGAGCGACTCGAACGAGTTGATGTAATGTAGCGGCTTAAGCTTCGCCGACTGCGCGGTAGCATCCAAGGCAATTTGATCGTAAAATATGCCGACCGCAAGTACATTTTCCTTCAATGAACCGTAACTCATTTGTCTCGAAATCGAACAAAAAAAAGTTTCATTTAAGAATCCGTTTACCTGAATATTTTGCCATTACAGAGTTTAACCTACAAGCGACATTCAGGCGCGCTCCGCGCGCTCTAATTTTATTACAAGTATTAGAAATTTATTCCTTATGCGAATTTCAAATATATTTTTTTAAATTTTATTTATCTATAATTCGATCATTAC
>UCOL01005860.1:0-10625 GCA_900474335.1 Ormyrus nitidulus | reverse complement strand
CTTTCGTACGTTTCCCTTTACAGGCAAAATTCCTATGTACCGTTGGGAAGGTCCTTTAATGAGGTCATTTACAAATACATTATGTAGAAATAGAAAATTTTCAGTCTAATTTCTTATCAACCATTTTCGCTTAAGCTTTATTTTTAATTTAAATTGATAATTTAAATTTAAGTTGATTAGGCAGAAATAAACAATTATTATTGTTGTTTTTAATTACAGTTACTTTTTAATTATTTTATCAGCACAAAAATATACTATTAACAACGTAAGCTCGAATTGTAGCAGCTGTTAAGATTTGGATAAGATTTTAAAGAAATGCAACTAATGTACATTCTTATCCGAGATAGTTTAGAATTTCGCAGAATTATTTGCACGGGAATGCAGAAGGACAATACTTTTTATTTATTGAAAATAACTCCATAATTTAAATATCGATTAAAATATGTAGATTTCGGTTGAAGAGTATTTCAGCGTGATGTTACATTGTATTCTTACATCTGTGATTAATGTTACACATTTAAATTTAGTTTGCTTTTGATCAAAGTTAGTGGTATATAGGCTGATAATAAACTTACAATTAGTGTTCGTGCGTGAATAATGTTTGTATTTTTTGTTACTATTCTCGATAAGGTTTATAGAACTAAATTTAAAATATTATTTATATTATTTATAGTAACCGTAAAAAGAAACTTTGACTTAATACAATATATTTTATGACGTAGAATTCTAATAAAGTATTTTTCATTTGTATAGATATCGCCGTTACGTCAAATACGCTGCACCTACAAGGCGAGAATATAACAATGGATCAATCCATCAAAAATTGACTCTTTTTAGGTAAAATAGTTTTTCATTAAAAAACAGATTTTAAGACATTTTTAAAAAATTTGAACCCCCATGCGATCGAACTGTTCAAAATGAATTCTTTTGAAACAGAACTGACTTAAAAAGAATTAATTTGGAATAGTTTTGCCATCTGCGTTTACATTGTATTTTGGTTACATTTTGTTTTTTTATTTACGGAAGTTGATTTTTTGGCGTCCTTGGCAGATTCAGAAATAGAGATCATTACGTCGCTTCTTGATGAAGACAATATGGAGATTGATGACATTGACGATTCAAATTTAGTTCCAAATAAAAATTCGCAAACGACGTCTTTTCAAGTATATTCTAATCCTTCATATGATGCAAGCTTGAAAAAAGAAGATTTGCCAACGTTATCTGTTCAAGTAAAACCCGAACCTAATTCATACGGTGCAAGCTCGAAAGAAGAAAATTTGCAAATGGTACTTGATAAAGCAAATCCTTAAGCTTTTTGCAATAAAAGCTTAATAGAAGACTTTTTGCAAACGAGAGAACCTTTGGAAGTAGATTCTAAAGCTTTAAACGGTGCAAGCTCAAAAAATGAATATTTGCAAACGATATCTTCTAGACTAGATTTTGAAGCTTCATACCGTGTAAGCTCAAAACAGGAATATTTGAATGAACAAAGTAAAGGAATAAAAGCTCAAGAAAATTTGAAAACTGAAAACACAGCTCCTAAAATAGGTAATAAAGAATTCACTTTTTATATACTGCTTTATACGATAAAAAATATAAAACTAATTTTAGAAAATTTTTCAGAAACGGCGCTTAACAATTATTCATCATCGACGCCTGGAAAAAAATCAAAGCAACTCAAAGCATCAAAGCATGATTTATCAAGTAAGTTTGATATTTTTGTATTTAAAATGACAATTTAGAATCTGAACTAATCTAAATGCATATATTCTTTCAGAAAAAACATATTTGGACGTATATTGCACAAACTGTGAATGCAGCGCGGAGAAATATTTTCAAGACAAAAATAAAGAACATTTTTGCAAGCAGTGTAAAGAAAAACTGACATATAGGTGCAAAGAGTGCAAGTTAAACTATGCTGCTATAAGTGGAGTTTATAACCATTACTTATCTTGTAATAAGGAATTAAGGTTTAAGTGTACGGAATGCAAGTACAGTGCGACACAAAAAGGAAATCTTAAAGCCCATATAGAGAGAAAACATAGGGCAAAAATATGTGAAAATTGTAAGGAAGATTTTTTCAATTACGTTGATTTTCGCAACCATCGCAAAAATTGCCAAGGAAATGTTATTTTTAAATGTGAAGAATGCGTTTTTAGTTGTAAATATAAAACGAATTTGAAAGATCATATTAGATTCATTCATAAGTCAACGCATAACTGCTACAAGTGTAATAAGCCATATAAAAATCGAAAATCTTTAATAAAACATGTAGATGAATGTGGGCTTATTATACAAAGATATTCCTGTGGTCATTGTAATTACGTAACAAAAATAAAAGGAAATCTTGTTACACATTTAAAAAATAAACATTCGTAATCACAGAATAGTACGTTGCGAGGCAGACGCGCAAAATACCTCGCTGCGCTCGGGCGACAAATCTCGCATAACGTAATGCAAATAGAATATTTTTGATTGCTCCTAAATCTAGATATCTGCTAGGAAGAATAAGGAAATATTTCTATTTCATTATTACTGATGTGCTTTCTGCAGTTTATATGTATACGTGTGAGTCACAAGTCCAATTATTATTTAAGAATTTTACTGCAAATTTTGTAATTTTTAAAACATTTTGTATTTTGTAAATGGAGAATTTGTTTGTAATTAAAGAAAAAAAAGATAATTTTGTAATTTTAATTGTAATTTTATAAATAAACATGGTCATTTTATTATATACACTATTTGAATTTTTTATTAATTGCTTTTTTTATAAAAATTTTTAACCGCGACCTGCTTTTGGTTAAATCTACCATTCGCAATTAGATAAAAACATTGACTTGAAAAAATGTCATTTTGACGCCTCTTTCACCGCAGTACCGCCTTGTAGGGCTTTTTTAATTGCGACCAAAAAAATCGCGAACTTTCAAAAACGCAGGCAGCTCGCAAAGGTCGCGAGCACGGGCTGCAAGATTGAAAAAGAATATCGGGACCGTTAAACGATTGAACTAAGGGCTTTGTGGGACCTTGAATTGAATAGAGTTCGTATGCGAGAGGCTTGAGCAAGTATTTGGTTGTTAATGTAAACTTATTCTGTGTTCAATGTTGTGCGATGGAATTGAGAGAGAGAGGCTTGATTCGAATTCTTGGGAAAGGTACGCTGGATACATTTATCAATCGTAAGTTTATGCAATTTTGAAACATTCCAGAAATTTTAATGTTATTATTGAAAGCTTGTTTTTTCTGAACAAAATAAAATATTCATTTTTCTGAGACCTAAGCTTTATGCAGCATTTCGTAGTAAATTCATATTTCCTTAATTTAACGGTTAATTTATTATTATTTCTACAAAAAAGATTTTTTAAATTTTCTTAGTTTATTTTAAGTGAATGGTTTTTGAAAATTTTTATTCAGTTGCTATTTAAGTAGTAATTAATGTTAATTTTATGAAATAAACATGGTTATTTTATTATATGATGTACTATTTGAATTGTTTATTAATTGCTATCCTTTTAAAAATGTTTAACCGACCTACTTTTGGTAAAACGTCCATTCGCAATTAGGTAGAAACATTGACTTGAAAAAATATGCCGTTTGGTGCTTCATTCTACCGCAGCGCCGCCTCGAAGGGCTTTTTTAATTGCGACCGGCGCATATCCATCGACACTGCGGCGCCAAAAAACATGTGAACGTTCGAAAACGTGGGCAACTCGCAAAGGTCGCGAGCACGGGCTGCAAGATTGAAAAAGAATATCGCGACCGTTAAACGATTAAACCAAGGGCTTTGTGGGACCTTGAATTGAATAGAGTTCGTATGTGAGAGGCTTGGGCGAGTATTTGGTTGTTATTGTAAACTTATTCTGTGCTCAATCGTGTGCGGTGGAATCGAGAGAGGCCAGATTAGGATTCTTGGAAAAGCTGCTTTGTATTGTCTTGTGAGGTGGTATATTACAGACAACGAGTATATTCATCAATCGTGAGTTTTTGTAATTTTGAACATTCCTGAAATTTTAGTGTTATTAGTTATTATTGAAAACCTATTTTTCTGAAAAAATAAAATATTCATTTTTCTGAGAGCTAAGCTTTATTTAGCATTTCGTGTTAAATTCATATTTTCTTAATGTAACGATTAATTTATTATTATTTCTACAAAAAAGATTTTTTTAATTTTCTTAGCTTATTTTAACTGAATGACTGGAAAATTTTTATTCAAATGCTATTATAATTTAGTAATTAATGTTAATTTTATTATTTAATCACTCAGTTATGAAAAAATTAGATACATTTAATAAATTAGTTTAATACAACTATTTACTGTAAGATATATTTATAAAATAATGGATACACGTCAAAATGATGAAGAAATGAATCAAGTAGGTGAGTCTTAATTGTCAGTTATAATTAAATTATTACAATTAGTACTGTGAATTGAATCATGAAACTATATATTTATCATTATTTTATATTATGTAGAGGATAATTCTATTTCAATGCAAGAACTAAATGCTCGCATAGAAGAAATTGAAATAAATCCTGATGTATACATTTCTTTTACACCACCTACTGATTTTGGTACTTTTTAAATTAATATTTTTTCAATAAAAATGAGATTTCAACAGTTAGATAATTTCATTTTTATTCAAAGAGCCTTTTTAAAATCTGTAAAAGTAATACAAATTTTGTATTTAGTACTGTTGATTTCAATTACTACTTCACTATAATTTGTTTGACTGCATAAATTATTAATTTTTACATGGGTATTTTAGATGTTACTGATAATAAAAACTTCAAATATTATGTTACATCTGAAAATATCGCTCATGAATTAGTCAAAAAAAATCTTGAATTGGTGGAAGAACATTCTAGTGAAGCTATTATAACGGGTATAGTTTATTTATTTTTAAAGTATTTCATTTAAAACCTAATTTGCAATGATAAAAATTGCATATTCATATTTATATCTGTTTAAATACTAATTATAAAATATATTATTTTATCAAATAACTGATTGCATTTCACGCAAATCAAGATGGAAGTAATGATAAATTAGAAAACAAAATTGTAATTTTGAATATCTTAATAAAAAGTGAACCTGGACTAAGTTTTGGTAATTAATAGTCAATCATAGATCACTTATTGAATGACTAATAAAAAATCTAATATAAATGTTTTTGTAGACAGGATTGTACATGGAAGTGCAATGTTAAGAAAAAGATTTTCAACTAGTAAGTTAATGTTTTTAAATTTTACTTTAATTTAGTAAAAATCTAAATTTCTATAATACTTAAATTTATAGATCTGAGCAGTATAATCAAAATGTATTGTTCCAAGTGTGATAAAGCATATTCTTATTATTTGGATGAAAAATGTCCAAAATGTCAAACAGTATTTTTATTTCAATGTGCAAATTGTACGTGCATATATAAAAGATTCATAAATATTCTAAATCACATTAAGTATGATTGTCTTCAAGAATCAATTTTCTATTGCTCAGAATGCAATTATAAGAGTACACGAAAGTTTATGCTTATTAAACACATTAAAATGGAACATTCTACAATCATGATTCCAAAAACCCTTTATGAATGTTCAAAATGTCACAAAAAACACAAGAACCAACCAAATTTATTAGAACATGAGAAAATTTGTGGTACTGAGATGATGTTACAGTGCAAGCATTGTTTGTTTAAATCAAAATCTGATCGAGGTCTTGCAATACATTTAAATGCAAAACATAAAGAATTTGTAGCACAAAATTATAAGTGTTCTAATTGCAAAAAAAAATTCAAAAGTTTGAAATACTTAAATCGACATATAAAATCTTGTCAAAAGAATAAATTCAAATGTGAACATTGTGATTATCAAATCAATAGAAAATATTCTTTAGTAAAGCATATCCATCAAAACCATTTTGATTTATTTTATAAAAATCAATTTTTTAGACAATAATTTTTTTTTAAGCATTTTTTATTTTCTTATATTTATTCAAATTATATTAAGTAAATCACATTTTAATATAAGTCATTTATAAAAACACAATTATTTTTATTCATACTTTAATTATTTGTCTTATCTGTTCCACCAAAGATATTGGTAAAAACTATTTTTCCTTGATTCTGAACATTTCTTAAAATACAAGAAAATTTATTTTACTTATTATGAATTCTTTCCTTTAATGTATTTAGATTTTTGAGAAAAATCATTGAAAGTGTTCTTAAAAATATATATATTTTTTTTCTTTAGAAATAATTGAATCTCTATTATAAATTTTCAGTTTTCGTTGTAAAGCTAGGAAACTGCAGTCTTATTTTATTTATTTATTCTTACCTATTGAATAAAACATCCGCCTTGAACCCTAATTTTAAAATTACATTGTTTCATTAAAAACTTTTACATCGGAAATTAAACTGTTTCTGCTTCAGTACTATTTCAACTCCGTAAGAAGCCATTTTTGCATTTTTAACATATAATTTAAATAAACGGATGTAAGGAAAACAAAAAATCAATGAAACAGACAAGTTATATTGATTGAAATTTTTGTAGAAACAAGAGGAATGTTTTGTACGAAATATATAAAATAGAATAATACAAATTGAAATCTAAAATTTGTTTAAGAATGAAATTCAACAGTGCATATAGTTTATTTAGCCATCACATGGAATGAAATGTTAATTTTAGATTCCTGAAATAAAAAATATGTACCTATTTATATAAACTTATATAATAAAGTATTAATACAACTTACATTAATTATTTTCATTTCTTATGATTCTTAATTTTTATTATAATTTATTATTAGTAACCATTTTTTTAATATTAAGAATTTTAATAATATATGAAATTATTATATGCGTATTATTTTTATATTATAATATACTATATTATTAATTTGTTTTGCATGTTTTCTTGTTGTCTGTTATTTGTAAATTATAATTTAACATGTTTCTCTATATTGTAAATATTGTAAAGTATAACTTATGGCAATTGTATAAATTAATTTTTTATTTATTGTTTTGTACAATAAAAAATATAAAATTGATTTTCGAAAATTTTTCAGAAACTGCACTTCATAATTCATCATGGATGCCTGAAAAAAAATCAAAGCAACTCAAAGCATCAAAACGTGATTTATTAAGTAAGTTTGATATTTTTGTATTTAAAATAATTTAGAATTTTAACTAATTGAAATGCATATATTTTTTCAGAAACTAACTCCTTAGAATACGTAGAATTATATTGCACAAAATGTAGCTGCAGCACGAAGACATATTCTCACTATAACGAAGATTTTTGTAAGAAATGTAAGAAACAATTAGTTTATCGCTGTATAAAATGTAGGTTGATGTGGTGTAGTTCTATAAACGAAATTTATGTACATGTATCCTGCGAACGTAATATGGAACGAATGTTTAAGTGTCCGGTATGCGAGTACAGTGCTACACAAAAGGGAAATTTACAAGCTCATGTAGTCAGAAAACACACGATAAAACAATGTGAAAATTGTAAGGAACCTTTTTTCAGTAATATAGATCTTCGGAAACATCGCAAAAATTGCCGAAAATTTTAGTTGCCAATATAAGATGAATTTGAAACATCATAAGAGATTGGTCCATGAGTCATGGCGTAAGTGCCCTGAATATAATAAGCTGTATAAAAATCTATAATCTTTAACTAAACACATAATTATGTGTGGCTTTAAAATAAAATTCTCCTGTAATCACTATCATTGTATAACAAGCAAAAAGAGAAAACTTTTTACGCACATGCTAAATAAACATTACTAATAAAAAAAAAATGAATTATACCTTACAATAAATTTAACAAATATTGCAATTAATAAATAGAATATTTTGGACGAAATGTAGATCTCTGCTAGAGAGAAATGAAATATTTTTATTTGATTTTTTTTGTAACTTGATCTGATTTTTAAGTTTTAAGTGTAATGAAAACAATAAAATTTTACAATAAATGTATTTCACTTTTAATTTTATCCTTAATTAAATAAATACCTATTTCCTAAATTTGTATTATTACGTTTAAAATATATTAATTTTTTTAAATATATATATTTAAAATTCATGCTTAAAAACCGAGTCGATACTAATTAATTATTTTTGTTTTAGGTATTAATTTGCACAATAATTTTGTGAATAAAAATTTGAATAATTATTTTTTAAATAAATCTTCCAATTTTAAAAGTAAGCACACTATATATGTGTTAAAAGTCACTGGATTATTGTTTTGAATATATTTTATATTTATTTTCAGGTCTATCAGATAATGTAATAAATAATAATACGGAATTACCAAATGCTAAAGTATTATTTCAATCAGGAATGAACATATTTGAACACTCAAAAAATAAATTCAATCTATTTCATGGTATTACTTCATCGTCACCAAATATTCTTTTATTAAAAAACCAGATTTCAAATTACTTTTTACATTTACAGATGATTTATTATTAGAAATTTTGGACAATGCTCTTGGAAACAACAAAAACATTGCCAATGAAGAAAAATTTAGTAAGTTTTCATATTTTATAAATAAAGAACTAATCATAAGAAGCTTTAAAAATTCATAATTTCAATCATTCTTTTTCGTTTTAATCGAATATCGATGTAATTCAGAACTGTAACTTTTTAGGATGGGAAGGATTGGTGCATCTATATTGCCCTCGTTGCAATGGTTCAAAAACAAAAATTGATGAGAGCATTAACGGCATCCATCATCGAGAAAAGACATGCGCCAATTGCAACAACGCGTTAACGATTCGGTGCACAAAGTGTCCGAGAAGTTACAAATCATTGAAGTCGGCGTACAGACATGTTAAGTACGAGTGTTCGCCTCGATATCAATGCAACCATTGCCAATACAAAGCTCCTTATCAGAGAATTTTGGATAAGCACATTGAGAGAAAGCATGATACAATTGAAGGAAAGACAGAGATTATCTTGCACGAATGCTTGAAATGTCGCAAGAAGTATAAGAATATTCGCTACTTTCGAAGACACAAATGTGTTCCTACATAGTGGCACAAATGTGTAAATTGACGAGACTTCAATCTTTTATTTTATAATTTACGGGAGAATAAGCAGTATGCTTTTAAATTTACTTTTTATAAACTTTTTATTTGTACAAACAAACTTGAAATGTTCAAAAACTATTTTAATTTTTTATAATTGTTAAATTGATGTCAAATCAAAAAGCTATGTTTTTATTATTATAACGAAGCAAATATTTGTTATTATTAGACATTTATTATGAGTACCAAAAAGTTTGTTACATGATTACAATTGAAACTATTTAATTTGATTTTTTATAATTCATTAATTTCATTGTATTATGCAAAAAATTATTATTTCGGTGATTGATAAATAAAATTTTTACAATCATTCTAAGCTTTTTATTTTTATTAAGAAATAAACATTAATGGATATTGGTTATACATTAAATATTATATATCATTGCTCCATTTACATTATAGATGATAGATCAATAGACAGAAATGTGTGCATTTCTATTTCTATATACAATACATGCTTGAATTAATAAAAGGAATTTTAAATATTTTCTAGGCTGTAAAAAATGAAGTCTGTAGATCAATGCTATGTTCAATTAAAAGTAATGAAAGATTAGATTAATTTTGATGAAAATGCCAGAAGGATTTACGATATATATCTACAGTAAAATTTATCATCTTGCCCATTAAGAGTAAGTTCAGATGAATTCTTGTATTCAATTTTTTTACGGAATTTCCTATATCCTTTACTGAATATTTTACGAAATCTCTATTTCAGGCACGTACCAAACTTCCGGAGTTTGAAATTTTTTATATGCAGAAAATTTAATTTTTCCTTGGCCTTTAGGTTCGAGCATTTTGCCCAGAAGAGTGTTTAAAATGTTTTACATAAAATTAGGATTTGGTTTCAAATCAATTCAGAAACTGCAAACTGAAGAATTACTTGAATCAAGTTTCACGTTCTATACACATAATCAGGCATTTTTACATTCTTTTTTAATTTTATTGAATTTTACCAAATGGTCGACTGAAATAGCCTAAGAATGTAACCAAATAAGGTAACATCTCTTTGTTCCCAGCCCTGAATCTTTGATGCAAAGCATCAAAGTTTCCTTTGCGATGGCCGCTTCCCAAGTAGCAGCCGATGAAACATTGTCATCCCCGAAAAGCCCTTTAAATTCGCGTAAACCGACCCGAACAAGCGTCCGAAAAAGCCCTCCCCCCCTAACAATAAACCCAGCCTTGTACGCCATTAATTCCTTAACAGTCCCGGGGACCCCGTCCTCCCGGGTGGCCTCGAAAATTGCATTACGCGGCCCCCCGTCCGACTTAAAACTTTAGCTCGCGAGCGAAAACGCAACGGCACTTACCTAAGGTCGGCCGGGGCGTGACGGCCAGCAGTTGCGGCAGCTTCTGCAGGTAGTGGAGGTCCATGACGATCACCCGGTCGACTCCCGGCACTATCGTCACGTTCGTGTTCTCGAAGACGCTGCTCAGGTACGTCGTCCAGTTCCACTGCGGAGCGCGCGAGTAACCGCAGAGTCGTTACTTTAATGGCGCGTCTAGTATTTTTCGAGCGGGAGATTATAACCCGGTGCCGGCACAC
>UCOL01005859.1:0-10625 GCA_900474335.1 Ormyrus nitidulus | reverse complement strand
GGTTACCCATCCAAGTAACGGCTATGCCCAGCGCTGTTTAACTTTTGACGATCGGCCGAGGCGGGCTCCCGCCACCCTGCCAATGCGTCGGTTATGGACTGCGATAAGCAGTATAATGCTTTACTAAAAAGTCTTGTTTTTATAAAAAATTAATTAATACAACTTTTAAATTATATTTTCTTACAAGATTTTTTACTAATATAAAAGGTATCTAAAATCAAGGATTGATCATGGGTATTGTGTCGGACTAAGGTTGCGCCACGATCGTGGCTTTCCAGCCCTCTAGAGGTTAAATACTCCCTCGGTTTATGTAGTTGTTGGTCTTACGTTTTTAATTGTTTAAAGAATTATTTATAATCTATAAAGGCTTCCCCGGTTTATATGATCGTTGGGTGTACCTATTTATCGTGTAAAGGATTTTTTATAATCATGAAATACTTCCCCGGGCTATTTGGTTGTTGGGCGCAAGTTTTTATTGTTTAAAGACTTATTTATAATTTGTTAGGCTTCACTGGCGCTCCGCGAATGGTGCCATTTTTCCGTCACTAAAATAGTTAATTTTTTTTTCTTTTTTTTTCCGTAGGCCGACGCTTGTAAATTTAGATGGCGTAAGCCAGGCTTTTGCGGCCCTGCTCAACCTGGGCCTTGGAAGCGAGGCGGAGGGGACGGTCATGGCGGTCCTCCACTCAATCAGCCTCATCCAACAAAAAGAGGACGAAGAGGCCCGCTCTTTGTTTAGCCTGAAGGACCTCCTCGAAGATGACGACTGGGCCATTTCTCGTAATTGCAATGGCAAAGTCATCCCTCCAACGGCCGGGTCCGGGCAGGAGCCAATCCGGCCGTTGGAGGTGCCTGCTGAGAAATCACAGGATTGGCCTACGATCGAGGAGGCCTTGAAGGTCGCCAGGGGCCTCACAAAAGAGGCAGCCCGCCAAGAAGAGGCGGCCATCGCCCTCTTCGAGGGCTATTGTGGGAATCACCCCGACAAACAAAAATTTAGCTCCCTGGTCGCCCGGAGGAAGGAAGAGCTCCGGGTTCTATCTCAGCATCGGGCGGACCGAAAGGCCCGCCTTGCCAGGGAGCGAGCCCTCGAAGAGGAGCGACAGCGGGCCCAAGAAGAGCTACAGGAGGCCCGCCGCCGGCGGGAGGCGCAAGAAGAAATGGCGGCAAGAGCGCAAGAGCGGCTGCAGGCAGCCCGTCGGGCCGAAAAGGAGGCCGAGCGACGCGCCGCCGCCTCACGCCCATGCCGCGCCCCCGCCGGTTCCACCCTGATTAAAGAGGAGGGTAAGCCGAAGAAGATGCATCGGTGTTACGTGTGTAAAGAACCGGCACCGAAAAGAGGGCCGTGCCCAAATATGAAGAACCACCGTTTTATTTAATAAAATTTAATTATTTTTCTAAACATCCTTGCTTAACCTGCCTATCCTTTCCTTATCCTTTCTTTTTTAGGATAAAAATATTGCATTAATGAAAAAAGAATAAGAATACTGCACAAAAAATATTGCACTAATAACAAAAAAATAAATATATTGCACTAATAACAAAAGAATAAAAATATTGCACAAAAAATATTGCATTAATACGTTGCGTTACGTGTAAAATACAAATAAAACAATAAAAATAGAATTAAAATATTGCACTAAAATATTGCACTAATGATATCAGTCGCTCTACTAATAATTAATACTATAAAATCACAGTAAGTCAAGTTAATAAGATTAGTGATATCATATAAATGCTCACAAAATAAAATAAAAATCCCGATACAAAATATCTATCAGTCATGATTTAAAACTATTTACACACATTCATACATGCACACGGACCCTGATATGTACATAACACATTTATTCTATAAATACATTCACACCTTAAAACTATTATTCTTTGCTGGACGGCACAAATAACATTGAAATCATAATCCATCCAGTTCGAGGAAATGCCTCCGAAATGCTGTCTTGAACCTCGCGAGAGGGTAAGTCCCTGATGTCAGCCGGTAGGGAGTTCTAGGAGTGGGCCCCCTGTACCTTAAAAGACCGTAACCCCGTTTCGGTACGCATCTTGGGAGGCATGAGTTCTTTGGCGTTTCTCTTCACAGGCGCCCTGGACTTGCAAAAGAATTTTGATAGGTAATCAGGCTCGGAAATACGTATGACTTTGTACATCAGTAGGCAAAAACAAAGTAGACAAAGTATTGCCTGCGTGAGTAAGTATGCAGCCAGTGCAGGTCTGCTCTGCGGGGAAACGTGATCATCTCTCCTTAGACCCTTTACGTAACGCACACAGAAGTTCTGCAAAACCTGGAGTCTCGTCCTAATTTCCTGTGAGGCATCGAGCAATACAGTTAAGCAATAGTCTAAATGAGGGAACAATAACGTCTCTGCCAGTTGCTTGCGAAGAGCCTCGGTGCTGTAGTTTCGAAAAAATCGAAGACTATATAAAGTTCGGTTGAATTTTTTAGTAATATGATCCACATGAGGTTTCCATGAAAGTGTGGAGTCTGACACAACACCAAGGCTCAGTGCGGAATCGCTGAAAGGCACGCGAACACCATCCATTAACTCAATGCAGGGTGGCTGCTGCTGTTCTCCAGCACAGAAGTCCGCAACATACTTGCGGCAGCCAAAAAATAAAAAGCCTTAGTTTTGCCTGCATTGAGAAAGTTTCGGCCTACGTTCATGACGCGTTCCGCAGCTATTATAGAGAATTCGGCCGGCTCTTTTTAAGAACCCGAATAAACGATTCCTTTTATTTCATTTTTAATTCGTGGTCTTGTTTCTTCCCTTCGAATACCGTCCTTTCCAAGTCATTCAGCTAGCCGGACATCAGCGGACGGGGCAAGAAGCTGCAGCTTGCAAGGACTTTGAGCGGCTATATTGAATTTTCTGTGAAAAATATGAAAAAGCTGATGCTGGATTCGGAAGAGCATAAGACCATGCGATTTTCTTTTTTTAGACCTTCTTGATTCTTCGCCTCGGTTTTGCAAAAGTCGGGCGGACATCAACAATTCATCCTGAGATGCGCGACGTGACCGAGAGAGGCGTCTCGATCAAGCAGCTAAAAAGTAAAAGTAATAATCGAGCGTAGCTATAGCAGCCGACAGCGCCGTTTCAATAATTATTTAATAATTATTGAACGCGCTTTCGGACGAGGAGCAAAAAAAAAATAGTATACGACACTCAACCAGAAATTTTAATGCCCGGAAATCCAACTTCCCGGCCTCGTATCGTAATGTATTATTTGACGATGGTGGGAATCGAATCTGGATCCACGGCACGGCAGTCGGACGCGCTAACCCCTTATACCTAGAAAGGAATTTTAAGAAAATATTTGCGGAACTAATGCATTAACTGTCAGCTCACTAATAATAATACAAAATGTAGTTCATTTAATAAAATAGCGACAATGCTTCACAATTTATTAATAGCACATTATTAAACATAAAATTGTTACATTGTTACGTAATGTTATATTATAGTTAAATAATATAATGTTAGGGAAAAAATATAACCTCAAATTTGATTCGAGGGACTTCTAAAGGCGGTTTACTTCTTTTAGTATTCTCTCGGTAAAATTTCAGATTCAAAATTGAATCTTCACCATTTTATATTTTCTAACCGAAAATTTGGCACTTTTTACTAAAGAAAATAATAAAATTTTCAAATTTCCTTAATAAAAATTAAAAATTATTTTGTAAAAGTTAATTTTTATAAATTTTAATAAGTTTGAAAGTGAAATTTATTACGTCTTCTAGTAAAATTTATGAAATAATCAGTAAATATTATTAAAGTAACTTGTGAATATTGTAAATACGGCAGTATACCGAGGAAAATAGTAATTTTTACGCAATAATTTCTCTCAGTGCAATATTAAAACTTATATTTTTGTTTAGCGGAACGTCGTTTTTTACTTTATTTTTTAATGAAAAAATCCTTAGTTTATAGCATTCTTTGGTGACAAGCAGCTTTGGAAATAAGTTTTAATCAAATTGATAAGAATATTTGAATTGCTTTTTCTGATGTCCCAGCAATAATATCAAACGATTGGAAACAACAAAAAGTGTAAACTCATGCTTGGTGCACATGTACGTGAAGAAACAGCGGGCAGCGCACGCAGCGGGAGTACAGCTCGGTGTTTGTCGCGAGCGCGTGCTGGGAGCGTGCAATCTATCGAAAGTGATTCAGAGAGCGACCGCCAGGTGTTGCAGCGGCGCATCGTGTACTCTCGCGGGAAAGCACACCGAATGTATTTAAGCTTAGCCCGGGAGATCGTTATTTAATGATCGCTTCGACGATTATTCACTCCTGCAGTTTATATTAAGCAATATTCGTACTGATAATACTTTTATTTATTTTAAATAAAAAATAAGCGTCTTCATATTTTGCGCTTCAGTATTAAGTAACAATATTTATTTCTTCAGTAAGTAAACTTCTTTCACTTATACAATAAGTGACTATTCGCTTATTACACGTGGAAGACATGTTAAATAAGTCAATTTTCACTTTAGACCCCATTATAATTTAAAAAAACAAGAAAACCTACCACACGCCTTCATCGTATTACCAACCATCGGATTCCCAATCAACGCATACGTGATTATCTGCCTTGCGGCAGGCTTCCTTTTCAGCCAGTAAGTGCCACCTCTCGCTTGTTGGCCTTATTCGCTCGTTGCAGTTCCTTCATTTAATTTTTAATCTTTTCTTCATTTAATCTTTATTTTAAAATTAAGTAATAAATATTAAATTAAGTAATAAATATTTTAATTTTCATTCATATTCATACAATCCGCATAATGCGCTTTTGCTTAGTAATTTAAATTTTTAGAGTGAGAATCTTTGTTACTTTTTACATGTTTATTTCTTTAAGTGACACTTTGTAACGATGCACCTTTTTAGATAAATATGCTAATTTCGCCTCGGCTTAGTTGCTAACAAGACCGCGGCTCTCTTGCTGTAAGCTGCGGCTTTTTCCCCGTCAGCTGATATGCGATGCTCTAGAGCATGCTGCTCCATCGCGCGCAACAAAATCTTAGTCAAGTTTTAATAAATTAATTTGCATACCGGGGGTGCGAAATCTGACTTAACCTACTGGCAGGGGACGGGATCGGAAAGCGGGCGGTAAGGTTTAGTTCTGAAAAATGATGACGAAGCTATTTAGTATCAAACTTTATTAGAAAAAAAAACTTATTTACATCGACCCAGCTACCGGCTCGCGCGGTCATGTTTGGCCGCGTGGAGACAATGAAGATGGGCTGGGGCATGTCTTCAAAAGGCCGCACGCCTTCACCGTATTACCATGAATCATCGGATTTCCAATGCAAACGACTTTATCTGCCCTGCTGCGGGCTTCCTCTTCTGCAAGTAGAGGTGCCAGGCATCGCGTTCGTTAGCCTCGCCCGCTCGCTACAATTCTTCTTCCTCCGGTCGCAGTTGTTCCGCTTTTCATTCCACCCTCAGGCGCTCGGTCTGGATCTGGCCCGCCTCCCGGAAGGCCTTTCTCGGCGTTGGACCTTTTCCGCCTCCTCCTTTTTTTTTGGCCTCATTCGCCTGATAGGCAACTCACCGTTGCCTTTCATCGTATTACCAATCAAATTATGCAGCATAGTTGCGAGCTTCCTTTTCGACCACGAATAGGTTCCAGGCAATCATATCTTGGACCTCTTCCGCTCGCTGCAGTTTTTCCTCCTGCTGCCGCTGCTCTTTCGCCTCCTGGAGAGCCTTTTCCGTCATCTATTGGCTGCTAGTCTTATCCGCTCAATAGGCCGCAGTGGACTCATCAAAAGCTCTCCAGCTGACGGCGCGAGCTGCTATGATGACGCGCTACCTATGGCTGTCGCGACGGCTAGCATCTCCCGCAGGGGTGGTCGTTATTGTTCTCGCCGAGCCCGATGGTTTTTCTGCCTGCGGTGACTTTGTGGTTGTGTGTAGATAGGTGGGGCTCACTTGAGCCCTCACCACTGATCTCTTCTGTAGCTTTATAACACTTAGATTCTTCTGGGAGAAAAACATCTTTCAAGCTTAAGTTTATTAAGCTGTCAGTACACGAGCGTCCCTGCCGAAAACCATGCTGACTGTCTGGTAAGGCATCGTTATAATCGACCCACCACTGCAAGCGATTCTTACACATAGTTTCGAAGGGTTTGCACATTGATGAAGTTAAGGCTATAGGTCTTAAACTGGAGCCATCAAATTTGGTGATAAAGTGCAAAAAGCAGTGTCTCCAGCTTTCAGGATATTTTTTCGAAGCGTGAAGTTCATTAAAGATGTCTAATAGTAGCAAAAGATACTGAATTGGAAGTTTTTTAATGACTAGATAATCTATTCCATCTAGGCCTGGAGAAGATTTGGAGTTTTTGACATCAAGAGCAACGTTAAATTCGGCGAAGTCGTAGGGCTTGGCAAATAATTATTAGGAGAAGATCAGGGAGTTTTTGCCGGATCAGTTTCAACAGAGGGGGGACATATCTTAGCGAGGGCTTCGAAAATTGGATCTTTTTGCAAATTTTGTGTAGTATTAGAGTTTTAATTTATGAACTATTTTTTAGAACTTTACATTTTTTCCATACATAATTAGCAGCAGTGTGGAAAGAAATACTTTGTGCAAACTCAATAAGATGTAATTTATTTTTCTGTTTACAGGTTCTTTTCGCGACGGCTGCACTTTTTTTGTAATTGATCAAATCGTATACATTTTTAGAAAGCAGCCATTTCTTCCACGCGGCGCATCTAACTCGTTTGACTCTGTTGCAATCATGATCCCACCATGAGACCGGATTTTTAACAGTTTTTATATTATTTTCTTTTTTTCTCTCTTAGGAGTACACAATTTTACCGTATTAGTTATGATATCAGTAAAAAAAGAATATTTTTCAGTGGGGCTAAAATGTTCATATTCGCTATTATAAAATTGATTCAAAGAGTCTTTGAGAAATTGATTAAATTCGTCCCATCTAGTTTTAAGAGTGTGAAGCTTGAAAGATTTCTTTTTGTACTGATACTTACCCAGAGAAATATTAATAAAGATAGGTAAATGGTCAGAATTCCATGGGTCATCAGAAACTTGCACATCAGTTTTGTCGGCAAGATTCATAGTGGAAAGTACCAAGTCGAAGTTGGATCTGTAGTTGCGTCTCGTATCAATATATGTATTAGTTTTCATTGTGCAAGAATAAACCAACGAATCAATAAGAATTTCCAGCCGTTTACCGTTAGTGTCCGTTTCAAGACAGTTCCAAGCGATATTATGCGAATTAAAATCTCCGATAAGAATAGTGTTCGTTAGTTATGTTTTGTCCTCTGCAGTTCCACTGATCTTGAGACAAAGTGAGCCCTGGAGTTCTGCAACAAGCAATAATATCAATTGCAGGAATAGAATTAGTAATTTTAATGCCGCAAAGTTCAACAGACAGGATCGAGAGAAACTAAATTTGCAAGTTCAAAGTAAGCTAAATTTTTTCTTATAAAAAAGGCGACGCCCCTCCTCTTCCATGCTGTCGATCTTTTCTCAAAGTCAAAAATCCTGGAAATTGAGTTCTATTGTTGACGTTGAGCCACGTTTCAACGCATATAATGATATTGAATTTGTTGAGAGTGGATTGGACTTGTCTTCTAAAGGACATAATGTGTGCACGGCCAGGTTTGCTAGAGGAAGCCTTAATATTATGCATTTGTGAAACTATTGAAATGCCTTTTTTTGCTAAACTATTTATAATGACATTGTGCGAAATGTGAGGGCTAACGTAGAAAAAAACCTTATCTCATGCATCGTACAATAGATGTAATAATTTCGAGGAAATGGAACGATCATCCGAGCCAATTCCAGAATTTAATATAGAAAGAACGGTTTCTGCTCGGTGGCAGTTATGCTGCCGGCAATTTAGCCAATCTCCTCGATCGACTAATGAACCTTGCTGAGCCTGCATTTGTACTTATTGCTAACATTCTCGATGAAGAGGTTCTTGATGAGCTGAGAGTTGACCCTTTCGCTGGAAGCTTCCACCGCGTTGAGTAACTGCGAGGGTCGGTCGACGACATCAATATGGTCCCTAATATGCCCCCTGAGACGGGCCTCCTCGCTCTTGTCGAACACCTTGAGGATACGCTGCTTTACCACGCGGTACATATGATTTCTGTATTGACTACAAACCCGCAAGGATGAGCGGATGATGTCCGCGACGTATGGCAGAACGTTCTCGTCCAGATTCGCCACGAGCACCGTGAACTTGTCGCTTTTATCGATGATTCCGTTATGTTAAAAAATGCCTCAACTTGTATGAACCACATTTCCAGATCGATCCGCCAAAAGCGAGGAAATTTGTTCAGCACGCATTGATTGCGCGACCTTCCATTTCTTTCACCGTTGAACAGCAGTTCTGGAGATTGCATCCTTGTACTCTTGGATGCCCCAGCCTCTACACTGCCCAATGTCATCTTTTTCACACACACACACACCCTCCGCACGCACTTCACGCACGCAAGTGTGATTCCGCGCCTTCCGCGGAATCGGTCGCGATACCCGTTTGTGAGATTCCGCGCCCTCCACGAAATCGATCACTAAAAAACGTAATACGCATGCCGAAGCGTATCAAGACCGGCTCCCCCGCTCACGTATTCACACGAAGACACGTCGAAAATTTACGAGAACTTGACACGTGCTCGCACTATCAAGACCCGTAAGGTACTGGCGTGAGCGCGAGTCTACCTCGATCGCGAGCCCTCCTCGCGATGGGTTATCTCACTCGCACTCGCGTCCGTATATCGGGTGAGCAGCCGCTGCGAGCGCCAAAGATGGCCGCTCGCAGCCGTTTCTCCCCGTTCTTCGCCTCGCGCCGCGAAATGGCCGAAATGACGAAATGGCGAAATGGCCGATAGGTTCTCCCTAGAACTGGGAAGAATCGGTGGGCGAGCGCCGTAATGCAGCGGGGGCGACCGAGCGCCTCCGCATGCAGAAGAGCGCGCGACCGATCGACCCTCTCTCTCGCACTCGTGCACGAATTTTCGTGCTCTCAAACGAGCCGAGTTTGAGAGCGTCGGCCTTGGCGATGTAAACATGCCGAGGCATGTTTACGCGCGAGGCTCAACGCAACTAGTAGCTTCGAAGTAATATTAAATATTACTTCGTGAATATTTAAAAATTATTTTAGTGATCTTCGTTTGAACATCTCAACTGAACCACTGTCATGTCGTCAGAATGGTATCCAAAAAGTTTATTTTTAAAAATAGTCTCGAAATCTGCGAATTCCGGCACAGATAGAGATGGAGCCCTGCCCAGCATGAAAATGCATCCTCCAAACTTGGCAGACACGCTTCACACTACATTCTAAAGAAAACCATGTTCTACGTTAAAGAAAATAATATTAATTTCAATTTGTGATTTGCGATAATCAAGTTCTGTCGGAAAACGGTACGTCGAGCAGTTTAAACGTAATTTTGGTACGTGAAAAAGTACGTTTTTGAATTTCAAACTTTTGTGTCGAGTTTCATTTTTCCCAGCCAAGAAGGTTGAGTAAACTTCTTCCACCCGTAGAAAAATTTTAAGCCGCACTGTAAATAAACGTAATGATTCTCTGAATAGTAATTTAATTTTTTTGTATTAATATTTCTGTTACTTATTTTTAAACAGATAATAATTCGGGGACTTTTACTTTCAAAATCTCCGATTGTTTTGATATTTTTAACGTGCAGTTTAAGCGAATTAAAATTAGTTAATTACTAATCTGTAATGAAAATTAAACGCTGATATTTTTAGTGCGACGTAAGAAAAGACATTTCTTTATTTGCAAATGTTTAATGCAAAATGAAATTATAAAAAATGAAATTATATATAAAAAATAAAAAAATTTAAAAAAAAATTATATATTAAAATTATATTAATGAAATTATACAAAATTGGAATTATTTTTTATTAAAAGTAATATCATGTCCCTTACCTCTATCGCATTATTAGCTATTTAGTTTTCATATTTAATATCTTGCGTTATTATCCTGTGCATTTTTATTTTCGCAAAAGTTTTATTTAAGAATTTAAAAAGTTTAATTAACTTCAAACAACCCTCCAGTTCACGCTACATTTCCATAAAATTTAACTTTATTCTAAAAACTTGGTGCAGGCGTACGCGCCGAAGCCACGGCGGGAGAGAGCGACCGCGGCGAGCAAGCGCTCCCCACTCGGCGTGGCTCTCTTTCAGCCGCCTCCTGTAGCCGCGCGCTCATTTGTCGAATTTCCAAATTTTCAATTGCCCATATCTCCGGATCTAGTGTCGGATCGAAAAATGAAGAAGGGACGCACAGTGGCCGATTTTGCTATTTTTACTGGACATAGGTAAAATATTTATGATCTACTCAAAAAATGTCGTTTATATTAATTGTAATAATTATAAAATAGTAATTAAAGGAGAATTCAACTGTTATAAACGTATATTTAATCTAAATATGAAACTAGAAGTTTATTTTTAATTTAGAAATTTTTTTTTAATTCAGAATTACCTACGTTTGTAAGTAATGCATTTTGAACTTGTTTTTTTTTATCAATTTGCAACTAAAATCTAGTCTCATTATAAGAAATGAAAATTAAGGATTAACAATAAAAAAGGATTAACCTCTTCTGACCGGCACCATGAATGTACA
>UCOL01005858.1:0-10635 GCA_900474335.1 Ormyrus nitidulus | reverse complement strand
CTTTGAATTAAAGAAATATTTAACCGATTCCCCGTAATGAAGCTTTCTTTGATTTCAAGAAATTTTTTTCTCAGTGTCTGCTTTTCTAAATTCGGGCAATTAAATTCTGAAATGTTCTTTGATTACTTACTTCATTCTTAAATATATATGATAGTCAGCATGAAACGTAATTTTCAGATTCTCCCGAAAATATCAGCCGGCAGCGTAACTTACACACCGCTTACCTCGCCGCGGAAAAACAGCAACAATAATTTACTCGACAAAGCCGCGCTCTCGGCAACGAGGGAGAAAAAAAAAGTCTAAAGTTCCGGCCGTTCCGAGAAATACCGTCGCGCGGTTTTGCCGTCGTCGGCTGCAGCCCCGCGATCCTTCGTCCTAATCTTCCCGGGTGTAATAGCGTACACGCGGCGGTACACGAAGCCCGAGAGATCGATTTTCCTTAAAGAGAATGTATCGTTCTCCGCCGCTCGAGAACAACTATGCGCGTCCCAAGCGATAATCAGTGCTGAGAGCCCAGAAAGGGCCGAGCGGCGCTGTTAGTTACGATACAGCGGGACTGCATAAATCCGGCCCCCTTGGAGCTTGAAAGCCGTTTTTGCTTTGGTTATTTATATGAGATGCGTATTGTGTTGGATTTGGGTTTACTTTTTAAAGGTTGGCTGTGCTGTGAAAGCCTAAAAATAGAAGAAACTAAAAATCTGTCTGACTGGTTAGCAGGAATGATGAGGGAATTATTTTTCGTGCATTTAGTAAAGGGTAAATCTTAAATTTAAAATTTTTTATTTTAAATTTAAAAATTTTAAATTTTAAGTTAAATGTTAAATTTTTTGGGTTGAAGCAAAGCAATTTTTCAACTGTTTTCTGCTATATTTTAAATGTCTTAAATAATAATTAACTTGATAAGAAAATTAAAAGAACCCAGTTTTGAGGAGAAAAATTAATTTGCTTCAACCTCAAAAGGTTAAACATCAAGAGAATTTCGCCGGACGTTAAAAAAAAAAAAATAGAAAACCTTTGAGCAAGACAATATCTCGACGGCTTTTTTTACGGCAAGTCCTCGAAACTAGGTTAAAGCAGCATTTACTTTCATTAAGTAACTCTTTCATCGAGCGCTCCCGTTTCCGCATGCAACTTCATTCTCGAGTGCTCGGCCGCGGGGCAATTAAAAATTTTCAAAATTGATCCCGCTGAAACTCGACTCGGCGGCGTCGGCGGCGGCGGCGTTCCGCACGTCGCCATAAATCAGCGAATAAAGCACTCGCGCAGCTTGCACGCAAGGACGATTACCCGTCGTAAAAGCTCGACTTTTATTTGCGCCCGCGGCTATATTGCATCCCCCCGCAATAGAGGTGTCCGGGGCTGCCTCTCTCTGTACCTGCGGCAGGCGCGATTACATCGGTAATCTCTGCACTCGTAACTCCGGAAGTCGAAGCGGCGCGCGGCCACCTTTTTTCCCTCGAAGAGCCGCGTTTTCTTCGTCCCGGCTTCTGGCCCCGGGGTTTTAAGGGGGATTTTCCCCGGGCGAGTCCCGCTGATATTCCGCTGATTGTTTATGACGCGTGAATTGAAATAAAGGGGATTTCGAGGAGAGAGCCTTTCCTCTTTTTTTTTAGTGCCCTCGAGTTGTGATAATAAAGTGCGTCATCTTCAGCAATGGAATTGTTCTGGGAGAAGTGGACATTTGCTTAGATGGCTGCAAGATTCTTACCCTTGCAAGTCGATTTGTCTTTTCTAAATTTCAATATAGCGATTTTACGCTGAATAAAGTTAATAAAAGAAAGAATAAACCTTACAAATTACTAACATATAAATGTTACCGTAATTTTAATAGTTTTTAACGTTGCTCTATTTATGCTGATCTATGGTTATTTATTTTCTCTTTAGGACGAAATTTAGCACTAAATTAAGCACCCCAATATTCAAAGTTAAAAATGCTTTAAGAATCGACGCGATATTAAAATTCTTCCATAAAATTTGAAACAGTAAATACACAACTCCCAAAGGCGTATTCATTCCAGGGAAAATCTCGCTTTATCCTTCGACATTTCGAGAAAACCCAGCCAAATAAAACATTTCGTCGACTTTCCACGTACTTTTAATCATCGTCTCTTTCAATATCCGTAAACACAGACACTTACTTGCCGTATCCGCGCTTAAAAAAAAAAAAAAAAAAAAATACGCCGCCACATTTGATAGCCTTGAAACGAAACACCGATAGGGAGGCACGGCGAAAGAGATAGAAAAAAGCAGAGAGAGAGAGACAGAGAGAGAAATATGTCAATGCAAAAACGAGAGAAGCTCGACTCTTCTCTCCGGCGCGCTGCGTATCCTCCATATCGCCCGTTAAAATGCAGTGGCGCTGCCGCCTTGTTAAGGCAACCCTTTGCCACTCGTTCCCTCTCTCTCTCTCTCTCTCTCTCTCTCTCTCTCTCTCTCTGCAAAATTAATGAGCTCACTGTAACGCTTCAGCGTGCAAACCCTTACACTGTGACGCCCACCTTCTCTCTCTCTCTTGCTCATTCTTACGTGCAGCTATGTATATATAGGAGCTTCGTCTGGGCTTTACTCTAATAATCGCGAAACCAGCATTAAATCATATATCAGCGTGAGTGTGTACGTGACATAGACGCCGGAAAAAGAGGAGGAAAAGGATCGGTGAAATACGTACGTAAAAGAAGGGCAAAGAGCGTCGTATTTTTGGAGAGTCCTGTTTGGTTTTCTCTCAATTGAATCGAAATTTTAGGGAATTTTTTATTTTAGTTCTGATTGCTCCGACATTAAAAATCCCTTTTTAGTTAAAAGAATCTTCAGATTCGCAAAAATTCTCTTCTAAATAGTCTGCAAAGAGGGAAGCTAAAAAATGCAACAGCTAGATACTATTTTGCTACGTGTCTATGCATTGCTTAAACGCAGAGGCTGTAAGGCCGAGGTTCGCGAGGGAAGAGAGAAAGAGAGGAAGAAAATGCGGAAAGGCGAGAAAAAAATAATTAATGTGCATGTCACGTGTTGAGAGAAAAAGAGAGAGAATCTCGGCTGCCTCTTCAGCCAGTCTGTTTTCTGTCCGTTTTTCAAGCTTTTAATTTTTTGTTTATTTTTCTTCAAGTTCTTTCTCTGGAAATTTGTGGATAATGACTTAATGGTTTCCAGTGCTGCTTCTAACGCGAATTTTTTTTTTTTAATTATATATCTTAATTATTTTAATGTTATATATTTGTAAATTTAGAAACAAAGAAATATTCACTTTTATCCAAAATTAAAGAGTATGATAAAATACTTAGAATAAAAAAGCTTAAGCAAAAGAAATATGGATGGATCGACAAAGTATATTCATACGTTGATCTCCACCACGCATAAATTTATCAAAAAAGTATATATATCTCATATTTCAACGTATAGCAACTCGCACTTCGCACGCATAACGAAGTCTAAATTCTCTTCCAGCTTTTTTCCATTCTCCTCTCTCTCTCTCTCTCTCTCTCTCTTTCTCTCTCTCCAGAGATATGCAGAAAAGGCGGGAAAAAAGGAAGAAGGTCGAGGAGAAAAAGTAGCGGATAAAAGAATAACGAGATTTCCTTCTCCGGCTCAAATGCACACAAGCACTTTCACTTTTCGCCTCTTTTACAGTAGGGAAGAGAGGCAACGCGACGCGGCATCAAGAGAGATGCTAAAACAATCAAGGCTCGCGCGATTCTTTCCTCCGCATGCTGCTGCTTCGAGAAGGAAAAAATAGTAAACCTCCGTGAGATTGCAACCAAAGGGTAGTCACGCCTTATCAGATTTTCCTATCCTGCGCTTCGAACGAAGTGTCTTTTATTGCCCTTCGCACTGACTTTGGATTTTCTTTGATTTTTATCGGGTTTAGCTGGAATTTAAGGATCTTGAATTAATTTATATTGCTGAGATATATTTAATTTATTAATAATAAGACGTTTTCAGGGTAGTCAAGAATTCTATACTTTTTTTACGGTGATAACAAAATTTGTCTCCAATGTTCAAAATTCGGTTTTGTAAACTAGACGAAATACCTTCGTAATACAATTTAATTCTCTTTAGTTTTATAAATGGCTGCATCTATTTTCTTAAAAACTAGCTTTTACAATGAAAAATGATTATTTATGGTTAAAAATTCACTTAAACAGCACGGCAAAACTTTTAAAAATCATTTTCCACCTTAATAATAGTAATAAGAGAAGCAGTGATTTAAAAACGCCAAGTTTTAGTTGCAAATTCATAGGCTAGAATGAAGTTGAGTAATGAGAGTCTTTCAATCAAGTGCAGAGTCTAATTTGAGCATTCTGCCGTGAAACTGGAGCTTCAGCAATTGCGCTATGACTCAATCAAACTTTTCTCTGACGTGTGATACCTTACGCGCGTCATTAGAGAAAACAAAAGAAAATCAGAGCTTCGGTGTCGACTGACTTCGCGGATTCGAGACTCTAATGAGTTGCCGAGTCTGCGTCGAGGGGGGAGGGGACTATAGTTTCTGCAAATTAAATTTACGGCTCCAAGCAATTTGCTGCACCTACTGTTCGGGCATCTAATTACTATCGCTGCCAATTTTTTGCAAGATTTACGATTTACTTAACCCATTATTAAAACAATATCTACTTCTTCTTCGCGAACTAATAACGCGCCTCGCTTGACACTTTCGAAGATCGCGAATATTAAAACTGAAACTAGAAAAAGCTTGGAGAAGAAAGTTGATAAAATAAAAAAAGCAAAAGCAAGCTCCCCGCGGCATAAGACAACATAAACAGGAGAAGGCAAACGATGCGCGCGCTCGAAAATACAAAAATTCATCCAGAAAATATATCCAGCAATAGACGTCAGGAGGGACAAAGAGAGGCGAAGGAGAGACGAGGGCGAAGATACTCCGTGCAACATTAGCCGATATTTGCAGTGCGTCGCCGTGCCGAGGGGGATAAACAGGTGAAAGAGGCGGGCTCGGTTTCCCGGCAGCCGCCGCCGCCGCCGCCGCCGCCTCGCTTGCAAAGGGTTTTAGTGTGAAACAACAAGATTTCCATATTTATCCGCGACGCTCTTACCGCTCGTTGTTGTGCCGCTGCAGGGGGGGGGGGCGTCGAGAGACTCGTTGAGTCTCGATACGTGCGGCCTCTGCATAACAATATTTCTCGGGGGATTTTTCCTACCCTCCCCGCCTCTATCTCGTCGCTTTCATCCGAGATCTGGTTTTGTGGGGATAGAAACCAGACGAGTTGTCTTTGGAGGAGCGATCGTCGATCTGAGATTTGACATTTGCTGTTTTTCTTTTCTTGCTGAGGAGAGCTTCTGGGATTGAATTAGGATTCTTCGGTTATTTCAATGTGTTCGTCATTGCTTGGATTAATATTTAAGTTAAATCAGGAGTCATGAAACATGTAAGAGAAAATTAAAATAAAGGTACTTTACTTAATTAATTAAGGAAATTAATGATTTTGTATTTAAAAGCTAAAATTAAAAACTTAAAATTCTTAAACATTTCCCAAAAAAGCAACTTTTAAAAAGTTAGCTTATGGAAAAAATAATGAAAAAACTACCGGCAGATAGCGAGTGTCAATAAACGAAATGCACACTTGCAAATGAGGGACTAGAAAACACAAAAAAAAAGAGAACCATAGAACAGAAAGAGAACGAAGACGGATAAACGAATCAACGAGGCGGTCGCCGGCGAGAAATTGAAAATCGAAATGCTTTAATTGCTCCGGAAAAATGTCGAGCGCTGCGCTGTGCAAACTTTTGTACGCTTAAAATTTTCGAGGTGAAGTTGCGAAAAAATCGCTTGCTGTTTTGCTTTTGCGATGTTTCGCTTTGTCTGCGCGAGTTAACTGCTTTTGTACGTTCAATTTGCATTCTAATTGCAGTCGATGAATTATTGGGCAGATTGCTTTTTTAAGTACATATAAAAAAATCAATTTTTTTTGCCGCGAAATTTCTTTTTTATTATCACCCTCAATTAGCATTTCAAATATTTTGCACTACTTATTATAAATAATTTACAATGGCTTCTATAATAAATTAATCAATAACACCCCCAACGAATCATTAAATAAAAAAAAATATCTTCGTCGAATTACAAAAAAAAAAAAAAAAGAAAATGCGTTTAATCTCCCAGCAGTCCTTCATAAACGCATCGCCGTAACTCTTCCTCCTTGCAATTTCGCGGGGCGCATTTTTGGCCCTCTCTCGCGCGGTCTCTCTCTCTCTCTCTCTCTCTCTCTCCCTCCTCTCGCACGTACGCGCTTTACCCCGCTAATTTTTCCATTCCCCGTCTCTCTGGCATTCACAGCGTGCCGCTCCGTCCATCGGTTGCCGCTGCTCGCCCCCCCTCTCTTTCGATGATTACACTCGTTAGTAACGAGAGTAACGACCGCGGCGCGTTCGATCTGATCTCGATGCAGCCCGAGGCTCGACTCCGCAAATTCGCCCTCCCTACCATCCGCCGTGTACACATGCACCGAGCCGTGTGCGTGCACGACGACGACGCCGCCGCGAAATCAATATGCGTCTCACGCGGACTGATTCCGGGGCTCCCCGGGCTTTAAGATATATCCGAGAGCGAGGCTTTTATTTCGGATGGACGCCGAGGGACTGCGAGTGGCGGCGAGTCTCTCTGTTCCGGGCGACGCGTGGCGGAGCGGAAATTTTCCGGGAGAGGACTGGAATGCGGGAACGAGCGCGCCGGAGCAATTGTTTTTCGAGTGCGCGAGAAAAATGCTTGATTACTTCTGCTTTGTGTCGGCGGAGGGGGAAAGTAATTGTATTAAGGTTTCGAGCGCTTTATTGCGCGGCAATCGGCGCGGGACTGCGAGCAGTCTAATTATCGGATAAATGAACGGAGTTACACGTACTTAGGCCTGACAATGTGCGCGGCTTTCAGTTATTCGCGGGACATTCTTTTGTAGTTAAACTCGTTTAATTTTGAATGAAATTAAAAACTAATTATTTTGGTTTTTTAGCCTGGTGGAAATTAAATCTTTAAAAATGTTCGCGAAATAAGTTATTGGTTATGAGAAAAGAAGTTAATATTTGGATTTAACTGCAATTTTTTGATCATAGTTAGAGCATTTACGAACTTTAGCAGATAAAATTTTAACAACGAGTTATTACCTTTTTATGTTATAAAATGAAAATTACTTTGTACTTATTAGTTATTTCTATCTGGTTTCTCTGATCTATCTATAGTTTTCATGTATTTCAGGATGTAAAAGAACTAGTAAAAAAAACTAGTTAAAATCCATTGCAATTTATAAATTCCTAAAAAAAATGTTGCTTTTATGTAATATTTGGAAATTATGCAATCTGCTTCCATCAACGATATACTAATTTATTAAATTAATAGACACTAAAAATTAACATGGCCCGCCTTAATTAAAACCGTACGAAATTCATTTTTTGTTTACATTTATTCCGCACTTAACCGCTATCTGAAAATGTTCCTACTAATGATAAAACGTCTGCACACTCCAACTAATTAATTTCATACTGCAAATATTCATTAATGCACATTAAAATAAATAAAAAAAAAAAAAAAAAATGAACGTACTTTGAAACGTCAATTTTTCTCACTCGTGAGCTTAAAGCTCACAAAGCACACATCCGAGCCCGGAAACAAACTGCATTAAAACATTTAAAATTTCGGCTTCCCCGCAGCGAAAGCGGCGGCAGAGAGGCTCGGAGACAAGAGCAAAGAAGGGTAGAAAGCGAGGGCGGAGGGGAGAAATTTTCTGTCGTGCGCTCGTTCCAGAAGCTCCTCGGGGATCCGGCGCTCGTATCGCGTTACCCGCGGGATTAAAAACCTCAACAAGAAATACTGCCGCTGCAAAAGCTCTCATTTGCAAGCGCGCGCGCCGCTTTTCCCTTCCTATTTCTCTCCTCTCTCCCTCTCTCTCTCTCTCTCTCTTTTCCGCCGCCGAAGCGGTTCGCTCTCGGCTTCGTTTCCTTGCGCGCGTTTTGTTTCCCTTTTTTTTTGCCCTTTTCTAGTTTTATTTATGCCGGAGTGGAGGAGCCAGAGATTTTCCCAGTGACATGCAACTCTCGGGCACCTGCGAGGATCTACTTGAGTGTGAAGGAAGTTCCGTCGCCACCTGCCTGCTTTATTAGAGAATTACTTTTGCTTCCCCTGGTTTTTCCAAATCTCCTGCTGAAATCGACACTTTGGCGTAATAATTCTGGCCAAGTGGAATTTCATTCGGCCTTTACGGTAGTCGGATATAAAGCGAAAATTCCGTTTCCATTTTCTAAATTGAACAAGAAATACAAAACAGAAATAAATGATCAATAATAGTGTACCATTACGGGAATTCTATATTAAGTGTTATTCATCGTTATTTATCGGCACCGAGCATTAGCACAAATAGCACTGTATATAACTTCCTCGTTCATCAAAAGGGCAGATTCTACTTAATTTTAACCAAACTCGTCCTTGATCGAGACTCGTCCACGCTTTCTAAATATAATCACAGACGTTTTAGCTCAACGAATTCAGCAATGCTCGGTGCAATCAACACTCCTAAACGGGGAACAGATTTTAATTAATTAATTCCCGTTATATATAAACGCGCGAATCTGTATTATCAATCCAATTCCTTCGGGCATCGAAAGAAAGAACCTCGGCCTATTACACCAATTACAAACGCACAGACACACGAGCGATTACCGCTCGGATTATTATGCATTTCAATGGATGGAGCCTCGCAAAATCAAGTTAGCCGGAAAAGCCAGATCACAGCCGTAGCATTCAAGCCCCCCTCTCCCCCCATCCTCCCCCTCCGCACTCCTATCTCCGGCTTGATGAGAAATTTATGGTTTAATGAGTTTACGTTACTACGCCGTAATTAATAATTCAAAATAACTGCTTTGAAAGCCGCTCTCTCGCGTTGGCCCTCCCCAAAGGGACATTCTTCTTTGCGATGTGGATGTGAATTACAACGCGACGCGCGATTGCCGCGCTTGGAATATTACAATACGCGGAAAATAAGGCTCTTTATTAGGCGTTATTATATTAGGTGGCCCTTTTATCGTACGTAATTTTGAGATTTTCTCTTGTTTGTTTGATGAAATTATTATTTTGTTTCGAGCGACGTCAAATAAACTGTTTAATTTTGTAAATTGTTTCATATCACTGAAAGCCCTACAAACGTCTTGCTTTTGAAATCTCTTTTTGTTATAGTTTAATTGAGTATCGATATTTTAAAATGTAACGCTCAAATGCAGTTTCTTCAAGTTATCAATATTATAAAACGCTTGCGCGCACACCAATTGTTTGTTTTTAAATGGCATTTTATGTTTCAATTCGATGTAATAACGGAAGCCTATATGGAGTACGCATTTATTGATGAAATTATTTATTGACGAAATTATTCATCCGTTCTTTTTCGTTTTGTGTATAATGTAATTTCCAATTATAATTAATGATTTGTGAAATAAAGCACTCAAGCTGGATTTCACGCGGAAATTCAATGTTAACAAAATCGTCGAAGCACAAAACTCATTTCGAGTTTATTTCATCTGGGAGTTTTATAATTTGCTCCCAACGTCATTTCATATATCAATATTATTTATGGTTTTAAGGCGCTCATCCATATAATCAAATTAGGTTATTTAATTCGAACATTATAAATTTTTTTTTCTTTAATTAAGTAATATTACTGTGCTCTGCGTTTGTAAATTGTATAGAAATTATACCTCTACGTTAACAAATATTCGGTTAGTTAAATATCTTTGAGCATTATTTTATGAAATACTGTCCACTCTCTACATTTACATTTCGGTTTGTCGTTTATGTTTAATTATTTCAATGCCGGTCTATTTCGTAATGATAAATTACATTTCCGATAAATTTACATTTGTAAGAAATAAATACACCACGTCGAACCCAAATTTTGGTATAGGTATATTTCCATAATATTTCGAGCAATTCCTTCATCATCAAATTTCGCGTAAAATTATTCAGCGTGACCTCAATAAAAAAAATTTCTCCCTCAAAAACCCAAAAATATCATTAAGGCAACACAAAAACCCAGCTGCTCCACCTAAATTTCACCCAAGCAAAACGTCGCGCGGCGCGCAATTTTTCCCCGGGCACAACGGGCCTCATTAATCAAGGCATCGCCAATGAACGAGCCCCCGAAACGTATAATTTTCCGCAACTTCCCAATTAGTAAACTGTCTCCAGGAGCTCGGCTGGCCCGAGACGAGTGACACCGGAGCCTTAGACGCCGCCGCGCATCTATTACTCAAGCTCAGCGATGCTAACGGCCGCGAGACGATGCTCAGCGACGACGTAGACGAAGTAGATACGACGCCGCTGGCGTCTTAGCCTCGGGGGCCCGTCGTATTTACGTTTGTATTCGCGGCGTTTGGCAGCGGTGAGCTTCCTCCTCCCCCCCCCCCTCCCGCGCCGGAGAATTGAAATGCAAATCACAGGATCCGGGATGCAAATCCCGTTGCACGGGGTAACGCCGTCCGAAACGTTTTGCTCGCCGACCGAAATTGCGGGGCCGCGGCGCCCCGGCGAAATTTCGAACGAGAGCTCTCTCTCTCTCTCTCTCTCCCGCGAGTGTGTACGTGAAAAGCCGCGAAAGTGCGCCCGCGAGTGACGAATGCTGAAAGCGGCCTCCCCCCCCCCCCGATTGT